>CM041778.1:83521730-83565569 GCA_023374045.1 Limonium bicolor
TTCTTCAATGTTCTGGTGACTTACCCATGACTTGGAGAAGCCAAAGAGAGAGGAGGGAGCCTTGGAATCGGTTGGATCCAAGGCTAATGAGAGATTAGGTCAAATTTGCCTTAATACTTTTTCCTTTGTTATTATTGTGATTGATGACTCATCAAAGGATAAGAATGAGGCTGGAACCGATAATTGGAGGGGAAAGGTAAGGCTCCCACGATTTTGTGGCTGGTGGAGTCAAATATGGAGCCAAATGGTGTATTAATTAATCAAAAGGCAAAAGTAACCCCATTTAAAACATGGAAACATGTTGGAGGCTTGTCTTTATCTGCAAGTGGAGATTTTAAACTTCATCTCTGTGAATTTCGACCTCATGTGGTCCAAGGGTCAAAATTTGACCTCTGACATCTTAGTCATGGACTCAAAACGGCCCCACTTTAGGTTTTATTAATATTTAATATTAAATTTGTAAAAATTCGTAAAATGTCTGGAATTAAACTCCTAACATGTTAATATGATATATATCATATTTAAGGGAATTATAACCTTTTAGCCCATTTTAAACCAATTTAGAAGGCAATTACAAAAAAATGTGTTTTAAGGAGTTTTAGTGCACATTTTGTGTCCCAAGGAGTTTCTGGGCTTGGTTTTCTTTACAAGGTTTTGTTGTTCCTTACATGACATTAGATCATGGTATCCAATTTTATATCATTTAGAGGTCATTAGACCTTTAAGGTTCTTAGAGCACATTTTTGCCCTTTTTTTGACCTTAAAGCATGTAAATGCTTGTTCTTTGTGTTGGAGTGTTGTCCAACAATTGTAATATGTTTAATAATGTGTTAATAAGCTTAGGAAAAATTTTAGGTCCTAAGAAGTTCCTTTGGGTATTATTTACCCTAAACAGTCAAAGGGGCAACATCTGATTTGTGTTGACCACTGTTGTTCTCAGTTGACTTTTAAGGCATGTTTAGGCCTTAATTAATGTGATTAAATATTAATCCATGTTTTATTAATTTGGGGTATTTCAATCAACCTCCTAAACTTGTCTAGATCATAGCCTCAATTTGCTACTCAAATCTTGATTAATTCACACCTCTTTTCTCACACTTATATTCTCCTAGAACTCACACTTGTTTCTAGGTTCTAAAGTTGCATATTTGCTCTCTTATTGAACACTCATCCTTGGTCACAACTAATGCACTACCCAAGTGTAACTCACATTCTTTTCACTTCAAGTTTAACCTATTGCACCACCTCTCAACTCACCACTTTTCCAAGTGTCATTTACTCAACTTAACCTCTCAGATCACCTAGTAGTTTCCTAGGTCATCTCAACCACAACAAGCACTTAAAACATTAACATTTCTACACCAATTTTGACATGACCTCCCTAAAATTTAGCATGCTCACAAGTTGTTCATCACATTTACACAATTCAACAACCCATCACATCAAAGCACTGACACACTTAAATTTCATCATTTCAACAACAATAGCACTCAAGTGCATTAATCATAGTGCTTGGCTCTTAGGCCCTTAAACAACATGAATTTTAAACACTGAATTTCCTCATAATAATAGCAACACGCACTACATCAACATTTATCACATTTATTTGCTCAAGCACAACACATTCATAAAACACAACATAGTTCAAGGTAAGGAATTACCTTGTATTTTCTTTTCAAAACCTCCTCTCTTAACTTCTTGTTCCACAACCGGTATTCAATGGGAGTTAAATACTACACTAATGACCAAGTACATGAATACTAATGAGCATTAAGAAAACTAATAACGATCTTGAAGTTAACCCTAGAATAAGGGTGTGTTCTAGGTATTAAAATTGAGGGAATTTACCTTGTAATCTCTGAGGGGTATTAGGCAATCAAGATAGGCAAACTCCAATACTCTTTGAAGATTTAACAAGCTAAAAATTGAAGAGCAACGATGGGGTTTAGCATAGGGAAAACCAGCCATGAAAGAAAATAGGAAATAGAAATGATGTTCTTGAGTTCTTTCTTACCTCAAACCATCAAGGAATTGATTGGCTTAAAAAATGAGGAGTTTTCTCTTCAAGATGAGGTATACCCATGGAGGTGAAGATGGAGTTTTAAGGTTTTGAAAGGGGGAAATGATCCCCAAGATGAGAGGAATATATTGGTGTAAAAATTCTTGATTTGGAGTTTGTTTAGTGAGGGAACAAGAGGATGAAAATGGGGTTCTTGTTGGCTTCAAAAATCGCCATGGCTGAACAAAATGAAGAATAGAGAAGCTGGGAAGGAGGGGGAGTTCGTGAGAGGTGCTGCAGAATGAAGGAGAGAGAGAGTGTGAGAGGTATTGTATGTGAGAGGGAAATAAAGTAGTTACTTTACTGTTTGTCTTTTAGCTAATAGAGAAGAGTAATTCAAGTAAGAGGGGGGGGGGGGGCATCTCGTGAGGCACACCACAAGGGGCAAATCAGATTTTTTTGTTTCTAAAGTAGAGGAGTGGCACATGGTCATTTAGCAGATAACACCCGTAAATCCCGACTGTCAGTATTTAACAGTCCGGGTCCGGTTTCCGGATTTTTGTGTTCTTTGATTCCAAAAAATTCTTAGACTTTAATTAGTGTATAATTACAGTTATAAAATGAACTATAATTTATACAAGTTCGTTTTAACCGCTTAAAGTCACGTTTTTCAATTTCTCGAAAAACGTCTTTAAAGCTCCGTTTGCGCTTTTAAGCCATTATATGGATCCGTTTTCTTCGGGAATTGTTCCCACATGTTCTTAGTATAAATAAGTCCAAGGAGTCCATTTAGAACCTTAGTAAAGGTTATATACCTCCTAAGATTGCTTAACGCGCGTTTTCACATTTTATGACTTTAACGCGTTTTCTTAATTCTTTTGGTTTCTCTTTCTTCACCAAAGTTATTAAGGACTTAATTAGCCTTAAAATAAATTAATTACAAAATTTATGAACAAACTTAAGTTTTGGGGTATTTCATTCCATGTGACTTAGGAGATTCCGTTTTAATCTTCATAAACTTTTATTATTTACATTAAGATTTATATGCTTAAAGTATTTTGTGTTAATATTAAGGGAAAATTACATTCCCACCCATGACGTTTGGTGAAATTACACACCTTATCCACGAGGTTTCAAAAATTATTTTCCCCACCCATGTGGTTTCCCTCGTTTTACATCCGCCAATTTTCTATTTTTGTTCAACTTAGAGGCTTAAATGTTGTCCAATGTTGATTAAACTTTATATGAACGATGCTAAAACATTTAGTGCCATCTTTTTCAAAATAGTGATGTAAACGATTATAAAAGTTTATTTACATGTTTCCAATCATCAGTGGAAATGTTTATAACATATCATGGATACGTAAAACCAAGGTTAAAAAATACATATTCATCCTTTAAAATTTATATTTTTTTGGATATCAAATGTCAGGTTAAACAAGTTTAATTATTTTTTTCAGTTCAGTCCTTACCTGGTAACCTAAAAAAATGTCACACATCTATAATTCACTAAATTCGGCTTTGTAATTATTCTTATTTTGACGTATCTATCTTGTTATCTATTGTATTTTATCTAAAATATATGGTTTTAATAATTTTGTTCTCTATTTCATTTTCAAGAAAAATTTTAAGTTTAATATTTTTTTATTGGATTATGTGACACTTTTTGAATTTAGGAAGAGTTACACATAATATTTTTGCTTTTATATTAGTTTAACTTCTTTTAATAATATCACGACATTTATTTTGGAATTGATATATACTTAATTTTGTGTTACATGTGTAAAAGACAAATATTACTATTAGATTAAGAAAATATTATTTAATAGTAATTATTTATATGTGCATGCAGTCATATAATTTTTAAAATAATTGATGAATTATTCTATGGTAATTATAATAATATTTGAAACACCCCTAATAATTAAAACACATTAAATCGTGAATATGGTGGTGTGTTTATAAACTGGTCACATTATTGCTAGGATACTAAGAAATGTTGTGACAAGTCACATTGTAATATAAATTTCAGTGCTCGTTGGTTTTGACATTAGTCAATACATTGAGCAAAATGAATACTTACATGTGAGGACAGTGGTACACGAAACCAGTATAAGGCATTGTGCAAGTTGAGGTAGTATTTACTCATTAACATAATATAAGGGTACTACTAAACATAAGTTACTAGATTGTAATATAGAGTAGTAGCATCGGTTGCAAACATATGCTAAGGGGATCATAAAGTAAATACTTGAGCCAACCTATTTGTATCCTCGACGCAACTGATGAACAAGTTATTCCTAAATACTACAAGTCCCATTAAGCTCCCATTCACTTACCCACTCATGGGGTGTTCGAAGATCCTACAGGCCCACTAGTAATCACTTAGTTACCCACCAATGCCTTACATTTCCGGAAAGAAAAAAAAAAGAATCTACAAGTTCCATTAACTTGGAACAATAACCATGCCATACCGATTTCGAAAGGGAACAACCCAATGTGCCTTGCTATCTCCGCCATGCAGTTACCTTCCCATTCTTTCAACCGGTACTCTGCTCCCTTCTAGCAAGAGTTGTCCTCGCAGAAATTAACCCATTCCATTCTTCACATTCTCCACAGTCCCACGCCGGTGTACACTTTATTCCTTCGACTGGTGCTGCCTAGCTTCTCTGCTTCCTGTTGCGGTTCAAAAAAAAAACTCCATGTCTCTAACCCACCTTTCCGTCTGTTTTCGTTCCTCGCATGCATGGTGCCTTCTAGGAGCCCCACTCTGGCCGTGAGTGGAGGAAGAAATTTTCTCCATTTGGATCAAGGTAAAACACCAACCTTCAGCTCTTACTATGCTCTGCATTCCTTGATAACTCAGACGGGTTTATAGATGCTCAATTCCTCGAACCTTCTTCATGTTTCCTCTGGTTAAGTCCTGCATGCAGCTGCCTGGTTGAACCTCTGGAAATCCATAAGCATAGTCCTTCTCGTGATCTCTCAAAGGTGAGGACAGGAAACCATAAACTCTGTTTAACTCCTCCTCTGATGTCTGTTTTGATGTCCGAAAACTAAGTGTTGTTTTCCCTCTTCTCTCCTTGTCTCTGGTGCGTGAAAATAGCATGCAAGTACTTCAGCAAACTTTCGAATTCTAGAGCAACAACCTGCTCAAGTCGCCCTTGCGTATTCTCTCAGGTAAAGCCCTTCAAACCCATGTGTTGTCCAATAAGGGGTAACTGCCTTTTCGGTGTTAATATAACAACGAACTCACAACTTTTCCTTGTGCATGACCGATTGCTAAGTCCAGGAGGTTTTGGTCAAGAACCCTCTTTCATAGATCTGAAAATCTGCAAGATGGCTCAGTCTGAGTATGATGGTGGTTTGGCTCTGAAATTGTGCAAGTTCGGACGTAAACAGAAGCAAACCTAAGGTGATTAACCTTAATCCATTGGTGTTTGTTTAACAGTGGTGATTAAGAAAAGATGGATAATAATAAACTTTATATGCTTATTTACTGATTCTGATAACGCCTTAGTGTTTGCGTAGTGTTGAACAACCGTGAGCTATGGGGTAAATCATGTCACAAATGGCTAGGGAAAAATGTGGTTAATTAAACAATTGAAGAATGACTTTATATGTGGAAATCTCACCATACCTCAGTCGAGGAGTATATGTTAGATTCTGGAAAGTTGGAGTGTTATCGTCATAAGAAATATGTAAGAAGAAGAGGAAAAATATGGATTATGGTTTCAGTTTTTTTTCAGTTTAACCAGTTTTAGAAGTTGACAGTTCCATAGCTTGTACAAGGCTGTTAGTATTGAGCTTAATAGCTTCATAACATATTTAGTTAGGTGAGCAAGCAGATTGAGAAAAAACAAAAAAAGAGAAGTTAGAGAACAGAAGGAAAAATAACAGGAATCAGTTTCATGGTTTTTCTGAAAACTTGTCCTCTGTATACCCTGGTACAGAGGGATTGGATGGAGTGGTAGGGAATTACTAATGTACCTGAAACACTTATAAAATACCTTGGTAAGTTTGTAAGGGCATTGGGTTGATTAGAAAACTGATAAAAGACAGATGAATAACAACAGAAAAGAAAGCATGCGTCAGTCTCATGATCTCAGATTTCATATTCTTGGTTTCTGTTGTAATTTCAGTAGTTAAACTGTGTGTGGTCTATCTGTTGCATACCCAGAAGTAGTATGGAGTTAGGTTGACTTGTTAATGAGCTTAGAACCTAGCTAATGTATTTACTCAGGGGAAAACTAGGCAATATACTAAACTGAAGTAAAAACTGGTTCAGAAATTTTGTACAAGCAGCCAATGAAAACTAGTGCAGAAGGAGTCTAAAACCTGCAACTGATAACTTAGTGCAACAGCCCTGTATAATGAACCTTCGGAAGAGTTAATGGTATTGTTTGGGTCTGTTTTGGATTTAACATCTTGATAAACACCTAAACAAGCAGCTAGACAACTTGGGGAAAATAAGAAGGCTAAAGAAGAAATACATCGGTTGGCTTATTAAAACAGAAGAAAAGATACCAACCATATATTTCAGTTTCTGCTTTTAGTTTTCAGGTGGCAGTTTTTCTTGTTGCTGTGTACTGGCGAATCAGTTGGCTTAACAGCAGTGATGGGACTGTTGTTTGAGTTTAAGATATGACCAAACCATTTAACTAAGTAGGGAACAGTTAGTAACTTGGAAAAACAGAAAAAACTAATGCATCATTTTATGTCTTCTGTTTCTGCTGCAATTTCAGTAGCATTACTTTGCTGTCTTGGGTTGTCTTGGAACTGGTGAGTTATTAAAACGTATAAAAGAGGTTTCTGTATAATGGTAATACAGATAGTGTAAGAGTATTTAATGGGTCTGAAAAATAAGCTTAAAACCCTGTTAAAAACACACTAAATAATCTGTCCAGCTGCTTCTGTTATGCATTTTGAACTCGGTAACTTTCATCATCTGTATAACGGTGCACAGTGGGAGTAGAGGGAGCCATGCTGAGCTGTTAGTGATCATAAAACACTACTAACATACTTAAGCCTGCCTATGGGTGTTTAGGGAGGAGTTAAGAGGCAGGTTAGTAACTAAACAGAAAGACAAGAAGAAAATAAAACTATACCAGATCAATGAACAAAATAAGGCTAGTAGAAAACCACCAGTTCGCATATATCAGTTTTGTTTCCAGTTTTCGAATTTCAGCAGGAGGATGATACTGTAACATTGCAAGTTTGCTTGGGGTTGTTTTAAATTTAAAACTATGCTAAGACACGTAGTTAGATGGCTAGACAACCTAGGGGAGTCAGTTGCCATATTAAAACAGAAAACAAAATATACAGCAGTTTTACGGTTTCAGGTTTACAAGGTTCTGTTGCAGTTTTGAGATTTTTTGCTTGAGGGATGTTGGCTTGGTGGTGTTGGGCTAGGTTAGAGTGTAAAAATACATTAGAACACCCAACTAAGGAATTAGGTAATTTGGGAAACGAAACTTGAAGACAATATCAGTAGCGACAGAAAAAGGAAATGTCACAGTTTGTTTTCAGATTTGAGTTTCCTTATCAAAAGTTCTTAGGGAGGTTGTCTAGGTAACTCAGAGTCTGTCCGAATCCAAACTTTAGTTAAAACATAACCAAGCAACTAAAACAAGTTGGGGTAAATGGGAAGTCAGTCTGTAACAAGGAAAATAAAGAGAGGAAGATGTGACAGTGTTTTCTCAGTTTCAGATTCTGTCAAGTTTTAATTTTCAGTTCTTCTGTCTTGCTGGTATCTATGTCATTCCGGGTCTGGTGGAACAAAAAAAAAATAACTGTCACACACTAAGCTACGTGAATGGGTAATGAGGGAAAGTGTTAAGCCAATATGTGAACAAACAAAAAGAATAGGAGAGAAGATAATAGGCTTTAGATTTCAGTTTTCAGTTCCTTCTGAAAACTTATGCTTTCTGTACAACTATGGGCAGAAGGTTTAAATGTTGCATTAAGTAGTTAATGGACCTCGACACACCTAACACACTAAAGTAAGTACAGATGCTTAGGGGAAAACAGAAAATAGATTCAGATCAGAAAAGAAAGACAAAGGAAAAAAAAATAAAAAAAATAAACACATCAGTTGCATAGTCTCAGATTTCCGGTTTTCACTTCTTTTCAGTTCTGTATAACATCTTACAGAATGGTTAGAAAGGGTTGAACTGAGTTGCTAATGAACTAAACACCTCTCCAACCCACGTGGTTAAGTTGTAGCTACCTAGGGAAAACATGGGGGTCAGTTTCATAATCTAACAGATTAAATAGAGAGGAGATGCACCAGTTTTATTTTCAGAAAATGTCGATACCAAGTTGCTTCTGTATAACTGAGTTACAGCCGGGAATAAGAGTTTTGATTGGTCTGTAAATGAGCTTAAAACCTTGCTAATACCCCTAGTTAAGGATAGGGACATGTTGGGGAAGTTAGAAAACAAAGTAATGCAGTAACCAGAGAAACTAGGAGAAAGTGTGCATGGAGTTGTTATTCAGTTTTCTGAAACTTATGTTTCAGTATGGGTAGCTTTCCAAGGTGCTAAGAGTGGGGTGTTGTTTTTAAAAAGTAAACCCAAACCATAGCTAATAACTGCAGCTAGACTAGCAAAACGTTTTGTGAAGATTAAAACATCAGTTGAGCTAACTAAACACAAGAGGCAAGAAGAAATATATACATTGTGGTTTCAGATTTTTCGATAATAAGTAGCTTCTGTATAACGGTACTACTAGGGTGTTATAAGCGTGATTCTAGCTTAATAATGAACTCAAATAATAGCTAATGAGCATAACTAAGATACCGAAGCATATGGAGAGAGTTACACACCAATTACTACATTAAAAGTGGAGTTAGATAAGGTATTACAAGTGACTTGTGTTTCAGATTTTGAAACCTTTGGACTGCTGTGTAAGTGGGTTTAGGAATAATCTATGATCTATATTATCATTAAACAAGGGTTAAAACATTACCCACCTACTTAGCCAAGAGAGAATACATTTAGACAAGTTAAATCTATCTTATAGAAACATGTTACACGGTTGACGCTTAAATGCTCTAAAACATTAGCTAGGACAAAGGACTTAGTTAACATGTAAAGTAAGGGTGTGAATGCCCTAGGAGTAACATAAAGTCTAACACGTGGGAAGTCCTAAGGGTTAATAAAGGTTGAACATTCAACGAAGATTTATCTAGGAAATAACACCCGTTAATAATTTAATAAATTCAGGGAGTGTCACAAAGGTTGTCACATGAAATAATAAACTGACACATTGTTTGTAATTAACGCTAGGGCCGTAGCGAACTCCAACCGGGACTCCGAGTGTGAGACGACTCGAACTAGCGAAAAAGGTATGGACATGTGTGGTTCGTATGTTGCCGTGTTACACGGCTTGTTGGTGTGCTGTGTGCCTTGTTTGCCAATGACTTCAAGACTAAAGCATGAAAATGGATTGTTTGTTTATCTTGCTTATTCGCTGCGGTGTGTTGTGTGAAGTATGATAACGGATTGCTCATTTAAATTGCGGTATTGTTTGCTCTATACCTGTTATACCTTACTTGCGTGCACACAGTAACTTAGTCACTCCCCGTTTATGTAAACTACGGACGGAACTTAACGAATAATACAAACGAATAAGGAAACTACTTATATTAAGGAAAACTCCTCTCTAACCATGGAGGACTCTCAAGGACGCCCACTATGGTGTCAAAATTTACGATAAGTGAAGCCCTATTGAGGACTGTTACGACACCCACAATGGTGTCAAGCTGAACAAAAGAAAAGACACATAATAAGTAATTATCAACTGGTAGAACATGAGAATAACCCGGGAAGACAACATCTCGGGCCGCACGGTATGGATGATCGGGAGTTGGTATCTGCATCAGATCCTTCGACCGACTATTGTGGAATGCATCTTGGGGTCTAAAAGACCCTCTTTCTCGACGAACGACGCCGGGATTGGAAGATTGGCAATTTGGGAAGCATGACCTGGGGTCAAGAGATGACCCCTCGTCTCGACCTGACGTCGGGATTGGAGGATCAGCTAATTGAAGAGCATAACCTGGGGTCTAAAAGACGCACCCTCTTTCTCGACGTACGACGCCGGGAATGGAGTATGAACTAAAGTATGAACTAAGGTATGAACTAAGTATGAACAAAGGTATGAACTAAGGAGGAGACGTCCTCCAACGTGCGGTAATAGAAGAATACACCGTTAAGGGAAAGATGAGCACCCATATATATGGTCACGGGATCTAAACTATATCCCTAGACCGGGTGCAAGGAAAGAGAATGAGATTACACATTATGAAAACAAGAAAGAGAATGAAAATACACATTATGGAAACAAGGAAAGAGAATGAGAATACACATTATGGAAACAAGGAAAAGAAATGAAAACACACAACGCTTATATGATCCCGCTGTGAGGATCGTCATCACTTGTATTCTATGGTACACTCTATTTGTGATTGTGATGATGTGCTTGTGGCTGTCTCTGTGCTCAGCGTGTTGTGAATTGGTGTGTTGCCATTTCATGTTGTGTGTTACTGCTTATTCATGGCATGTAAATTGGACTTAATAATATTCGACCAAGTAGTCGTGTAGCCCGGTAACATGCGGGCTTCACACGTTCATACTCGGCATAGTTTTGCTGAGTCCTTTATTTTTACAGGTGATCATCTGGATCGCGACGGAGTGTAGGCAGGGGACTACCATGGGGGTAGTCCACCGGGGCACGACCTTTAAGTTTGTAGTAGCACATGTAATATATGGGTTGATACTAAACCCGAGATGTAATTAGTTAATGATTTGGTATTCTTTTGTAGACACTCGGTATTCAGATTTGTATCTTATATTGTATAAAAGTTTTGGTTGAGGGATGTTCCAGTCATGCAGACCGTAACTTAGTATTGGTAGTGTGGTCTGTCAACCACGTGGGTGGTTGGCATCTGTAGCACCCGAAAGATATCGAGAATCCGCTGCTTTAGTTATCATGCAATATGACCGGAGTTGGTTTGTACTGTTGAATGTTTATTCGGGGGTTACAGAAGTGGTATCAGAGCGTAGTTGCGCTCTGATGACTGGAACAGAGAGTACGAGTATAGGAAA
The DNA here is from genome assembly GCA_023374045.1 of Limonium bicolor. Lineage (NCBI taxonomy): Eukaryota > Viridiplantae > Streptophyta > Magnoliopsida > Caryophyllales > Plumbaginaceae > Limonium > Limonium bicolor. Next base: position 83,532,840 of record CM041778.1, read on the forward strand.
ACCTGAAACTAGGATTTTGATAGCTGGTTAGAGTTCGGGGTAGTACGTGAGGCGCGTAGTTAGGGTCCTTCCCCAGAAATTTCTGGATACCTAACAGATACCTGCAAACCACCCTCCACGGCCCAATTTCCTTAAAAATCATAGAGAGAACGCGGAGAGGTAGAAAGCCTCCTCACACTCGGAAAACCCGATCCGCATCTACTAACATTATCACCTGTGAAGTTCAAAGACGTTGTCAAAGGGACCAATTTCAGCGACAACTTGGGTCGACATGCTAGCAGTCGATAGGACCCTACCTCACAAGCAAACAGACCAAATACCCTAAAATTTATGAAATAATAAAACTTAGGATAAACTATAATTAATCCAAAAACGGGATTGAAATAAATTCTCCAATTCGTACACCTGAGAGGCTAATGTTAAGAAAACTTCTCGTAAAACAATGAATAAGAGATGTAACTCGAGACGAAAATTACACCATAAAATTGGTACAATCTTTCATGCTTGATAAAGCATGACACAACGTTATACAAAACCTACAAGCAGGGGTTCCCACAGTATTATTGAAATCCCAAATCATCACACAAGTTGGACCTCCTAGCCATGTATAACGCATTATATCACGAAAGACCTCTAAATACCCTACACACGATGAAGGTACTACTATAAACCAATGGACCAAAGAGGAGCAAGGTGAGATTGGTAACCCAGTACGGTAACCGAGGCAAACTAAACACGAAGAACCCTAAGCAGGATATATCAAGTTATAGATATAAATGTACAACATACATATCAAGAGAGACAAGATATTAATTAAACTCAAGGAATAATAATGACGAAGTAACAGAAGAGTTACACGACCCAGGAAAGATCAAGATAGAAACAGAATAAAGGAATTAAAGTATATAACAATAAATCAGATCGAAGTGAGGACTATAAGTCCAACAAGAAAAATCAGCCAAAATTATGAGGTATAACATTGGATAACACCAGAAGTTATGAGACCACGTGTACAAGTAAAGGAACGGGTATATATACTATGGTATGAGGATTGAAATGAAAAGAACTAGAATATACCGGAGGTTATAAAAGCAATCATAGGAGCTTATACATTAAGAGTATTATTGTAATATAAAACCGGTCTTGAACATTACAACACATAAATATTTATGATACGTAAAGAAAGAATATACTACGTTACACCTAACTGTAAATGTAGTGGAGAATTAAACCATTGATCTAAAGATTTTAAGGTTTTTGATACTAGTCCATGAATTAATTGTCAGATGACTAGGAACGAGTGGGATAAAAATCGAAGTTGGTTAAATTGATGGTTGTTTAAAATTGGACGTGCAAGGCTGAACTTGACCCTGGCCAGTAAAGTACACACGAGCACAAATTTGGGGTGAAGGAGTAGCCCAACACTTACGCTGATCACGTCAGTGTTGGATGATTCTTGAAACCCCTACAAATGGACACATAATACAAATAGTGTCAAATTGTAGATGGTTGGGTAAGTGAGAAGAAATTGGTGTGCTGTGTGCCTTGTTTGCCAATGATCAAGACTAAAGCATGGAAAAAGGATTGTTTGTTTATCTTGCTTATTCGCTTGCGGTGTGTTAGTGTGAAGTATGATAACGGATTGCTCATTTAAATTGCGGTATTGTTTGCTCTATACCTGTTATACCTTACTTGCGTGCACACAGTAACTTAGTCACTCCCCGTTTATGTAAAACTACGGAACGGAACTTAACGAATAATACAAACGAATAGGAAACACTTATATTAAGGAAAACTCCTCTCTAACCATGGAGGACTCTCAAGGACGCCCACTATGGTGTCAAACTATTTACGATAAGTGAACGCCCTATTGAGGACTGTTAACGACACCACAATGGTGTCAAGCTGAACAAAAAGAAAAGACACATAATAAGTAATTATCAACTGTAGTAGAACATGAGAATAAACCGGGAAGACAACATCTCGGGCCGCACGGTATGGATGATCGGGAGTTGGTATATGCATCAGATCTTTCGACCGACTATTGTGGAATGCATCTTGGGTCAAAAGACGCACCCTCTTTCTGACGAACGACGCGGGATTGGAAGATTGGCAATTTGGGAAGCAGACCTGGGGTAAGAGATGACCCCTCTGTCTCGACCTGACGTCAGGATTGGAGGATCAGCTAATTGAAGAGCAAACCTGGGGTCTAAAAGACGCACCTCTTTCTCTACGTACGACGCCGGGAATGGAGTTATGAACTAAAGTATGAACTAAGGTATGAACTAAGATATGAACAAAGGTATGAACTAAGGAGGAGACGTCCTCCAACGTGCGGTAATAGAAGAATACACCGTTAAGGGAAAGATGAGCACCCATACTATATGGTCACGGGATCTAAACTATATCCCTAGACCGGGTGCAAGGAAAGAGAATGAGATTACACATTATGAAAACAAGGAAAGAGAATGAAAATACACATTATGGAAACAAGGAAAGAGAATGAGAATACACATTATGGAAACAAGGAAAAGAAATGAAAACACACAACGCTTATATGATCCCGCTGTGAGGATCGTCATCACTTGTATTCTATGGTACACTCTATTTGTGATTGTGATGATGTGCTTGTGGCTGTCTCTGTGCTCAGCGTGTTGTGAATTGGTGTGTTGCCATTTTGTTGTGTGTTACTGCTTATTCATGGCATGTAAATTGGACTTAATAATATTCGACCAAGTAGTCGTGTAGCCGGTAACATGCGGGCTTCACACGTTCATACTCAGCATAGTTTTGCTGAGTCCTTTATTTTTACAGGTGATCATCTGGATCGCGACGGAGTGTAGGCAGGGTGACTACCATGGGGGTAGTCCACCGGGGCACGACCTTTAAGTTTGTAGTAGCACATGTAATATATGGGTTGATACTAAACCCGAGATGTAATTCTTAGTTTATGATTTGGTATTCTTGTTGTAGACACTCGGTATTCAGATTTGTATCTTATATTGTATAAAAGTTTTGGTTGAGGGATGTTCCAGTCATGCAGACCGTAACTTAGTATTGGTAGTGTGGTCTGTCAACCACGTGGGTGGTTGGCATCTGTAGCACCCGAAAGATATCGAGAATCCGCTGCTTAGTTATCATGCAATATGACCGGAGTTGGTTTTGTACTGTTGAATGTTTATTCGGGGGTGTTAGAAAGTGGTATCAGAGCGTAGTTGCGCTCTGATGACTGGAACAGAGAAGTACCGAGTATAGGAAAACCTGAAACTAGGATTTTTGATAGCTGGTTAAGAGTTCGGGGTAGTACGTGAGGCGCGTTAGTTAGGGTCCTTCCCCAGAAATTTCTGGATACCTAACAGATACCTGCAACCACCCTCCACGGCCCCAATTTCCTTAAAAATCATAGAGAGAACGCCGGAGAGGTAGAAAGCCTCCTCACACTCGGGAAAACCCGATCCGGCATCTACTAATTATCAACCTGTGAAGTTCAAAGACGTTGTCAAAGGGACCAATTTCAGCGACAACTTGGGTCGACATGCTTAGCAGTCGATAGGACCCTACCTCACAAGCAAACAGGACCAAAATACCCTAAAATTTATGAAATAAATAAAACTTAGATAAACTACTAATTAATCCAAAAACGGGATTGAAATAAATTCTCCAATTCGTACACCTGAGAGGCTAATGTTAAGAAAACTTCTCGTAAAACAATGAAATAAGAGAATGTAACTCGAGACGAAAATTACACCATAAAATTGGTACAATCTTTCATGCTTGATAAAGCATGACACAACGTTATACACAAACCTACAAGCAGGGTTCCCACAGTATTATTGAAATCCCAAACATCACCACACAAGTTGGCCTCCTGGCCATGTATAACGCCATTATTATCACGAAATACCTCTAAATACCCTACACACGATGAAGGTACTACTATAAACCAATGGACCAAAGAGGAGCATCTGGTGAGATTGGTAACCCAGTAACGGTAACCGAGGCAAACTAAACACGAAGAACCCTAAGCAGGATATATCAAGTTATAGATATAAATGTACACACATACATATCAAGAGAGACAAGATATTAATTAAACTCAAGGAATAATAATGACGAAGTAACAGAAGAGTTACAGACCCAGGAAAGATCAAGATAGAAACAGAATAAAGGAATTAAAGTATATAACAATAAATCAGATCGAAGTGAGACTAATAAGTCCAACAAGAAAAATCAGCCAAAATTTATGAGGTATAACATTGTATAACACCAGAAGTTATGAGACCACGTGTACAAGTAAAGGAACGGGTATATATACATATGGTATGAGGATTGAAATGAAAAGAACTAGTAATACCAGGAGGTTATAAAAGCAATCATAGGCAGCTATACATTAAGAGTATTATTGTAATATAAAACCGGTCTTGAACATTACAACACATAAATATTTATAGATACGAAATGAAAGAATATACATACGTATACACCTAAATGTAAATGTAGTGGAGAATTTAAACCATTGATCTAAAGATTTAAGGTTTTTGATACTAGTCCATGAATTAATTGTCAGATGACTAGGAACGAGTGGGATAAAAATCGAAGTTGGTTAAATTGATTGGTTGTTTAAATTGGACGTGCAAGGCTGAACTTGACCCTGGCCAGGTCAAGTGACACCGAGCACAAATTTGGGGTGAAGGAGTAGCCCAACACTTACGCTGATCACGTCAGTGTTGGATGATTCTTGAAACCCCCTACAAATGGACACATAACTACAAATAGGTGTCAAATTGTATGAATTGGTTGGGTAAAGTGAGAAGAAAGCGTTGTTGCCACCAGATAATAAAATCACATAAATACATGGATACATGGTTCAAAACCTAGAAGGTAAACACATACAAGGGTGTGAAGACTTGAAATTGTAGGAAGAATGGTGTGATGTTACAAATAACCAAATAGATAATACATGAAGACATGTACTACAGAAACCAAATGCAAGACACTGGATCTTGCGACTAAGCAGAGCTAATCGACAAGCGGCTGCTCGATACAATCATAAGAACAATGATAATAATAAGGAAACTAAATATTCCATGTCAAACAGTTTACAATCATAGATACTTAAAACTTATACGATCCGGCAACCTTTAAACCTAAACTAAAGGAGGTCAACCAGCAGTATCAAGACCATAATTGGGAAAGTAAAAGCCTAATTTGGCTGTACACATCAAGGGAGAAAATAGATAACAATGTTAGGAAAGTAAACTAGCTAACTACATAAAATTATGATCGGTAATATCAACCAAACATGTTGTCTTAACAACAACACGATTGTAACATTGGAAAACACCGGGACATTACTACAAAGCATATACGAATGTAAACCGAAAGGGCGGAATAACTCAGACGCTTAAAAGCGCACGGCAAGAATGAATATCCGACCTCCAAAGAAAATGGATAGACAATTCCAAGTCACCGAGACCAGGTACAAGTAAAATACCCCACGGCAGTCAAGAGGCCTTTCACTAAGCCATGCACCACCTTAGAAAGCATAAAAAGGGAAAACTAAACCCGAAGGTAACCAAAGTCGCACAACAGAAGCTGGTGGACCGTAACACCCATTTTCCTGTGGAATAACTAGAGACTTCTTTGCCAATACCTTAGACCCAAAAAGGCTAAACCCGAACCCGTATAGACCGGTATGGAAACCGATAAGGATCCTTGAGACAGAAACCAAGTCATTAACATGGTCGAGACAATTGGTAGGATTAAAAAGGGGAGCTAAATGGCATAGAAACTAGAATGCTCCACGAGAATTAAACATCTAGAACCAAGGTTCAAGGACGAGGTAATAAGGATTACGTGGGCGTAATCCATTTTTTAAGGGGGGTAGGCGCGTTGCGTTTTTGCTGTGTTGTTGCACGTTTTTGCTGTGTGGTGCACGTTTGATGCGTGGTTGGGTGTTACGTCTGTGTGAACTGTATATGGATTGTTTTGGATGCATTGTGGTAGTGAATGAATGAGTGACTTGTTCTCTTGGTTACATATGAGTACAATATATAAATATTACTGGTACATTGAAATATTATTGAGAACGTGGTGAAGCCACAGATGTGGCATGTTATTGAGAACTTGGCGAAGCCACAAATGTGGCGTGGTACTTATAAGCACAGATGGTGAAGTAGAACTATGAAATTGTGGGACATGATCCCTTGGTTAGTGAGAATGAATTCGGGATTTGATTCCGGTGAATGATCAAGAATACAAACATAAATTAACGAGACAAGACTTCGGGACGAAGTCTCCTTAAGGGGGTAGGTTAAACACCACCCCTAATAATTAAAACACATTAAATCGTGAATATGTGTGGTGTGTTTATAAACTGGTCACATTATTGCTAGGATACTAAGAAATGTTGTGACAAGTCACATTGTAATATAAATTTCAGTGCTCGTTGGTTTTGACATTAGTCAATACATTGAGCAAAATGAATACTTACATGTGAGGACAGTGGTACACGAAACCAGTATAAGGCATTGTGCAAGTTGAGGTAGTATTTACTCATTAACATAATATAAGGGTACTACTAAACATAAGTTACTAGATTGTAATATAGAGTAGTAGCATCGGTTGCAAACATATGCTAAGGGGATCATAAAGTAAATACTTGAGCCAACCTATTTGTATCCTCGACGCAACTGATGAACAAGTTATTCCTAAATACTACAAGTCCCATTAAGCTCCCATTCACTTACCCACTCATGGGGTGTTCGAAGATCCTACAGGCCCACTAGTAATCACTTAGTTACCCACCAATGCCTTACATTTCCGGAAAGAAAAAAAAAGAATCTACAAGTTCCATTAACTTGGAACAATAACCATGCCATACCGATTTCGAAAGGGAACAACCCAATGTGCCTTGCTATCTCCGCCATGCAGTTACCTTCCCATTCTTTCAACCGGTACTCTGCTCCCTTCTAGCAAGAGTTGTCCTCGCAGAAATTAACCCATTCCATTCTTCACATTCTCCACAGTCCCACGCCGGTGTACACTTTATTCCTTCGACTGGTGCTGCCTAGCTTCTCTGCTTCCTGTTGCGGTTCAAAAAAAAAACTCCATGTCTCTAACCCACCTTTCCGTCTGTTTTCGTTCCTCGCATGCATGGTGCCTTCTAGGAGCCCCACTCTGGCCGTGAGTGGAGGAAGAAATTTTCTCCATTTGGATCAAGGTAAAACACCAACCTTCAGCTCTTACTATGCTCTGCATTCCTTGATAACTCAGACGGGTTTATAGATGCTCAATTCCTCGAACCTTCTTCATGTTTCCTCTGGTTAAGTCCTGCATGCAGCTGCCTGGTTGAACCTCTGGAAATCCATAAGCATAGTCCTTCTCGTGATCTCTCAAAGGTGAGGACAGGAAACCATAAACTCTGTTTAACTCCTCCTCTGATGTCTGTTTTGATGTCCGAAAACTAAGTGTTGTTTTCCCTCTTCTCTCCTTGTCTCTGGTGCGTGAAAATAGCATGCAAGTACTTCAGCAAACTTTCGAATTCTAGAGCAACAACCTGCTCAAGTCGCCCTTGCGTATTCTCTCAGGTAAAGCCCTTCAAACCCATGTGTTGTCCAATAAGGGGTAACTGCCTTTTCGGTGTTAATATAACAACGAACTCACAACTTTTCCTTGTGCATGACCGATTGCTAAGTCCAGGAGGTTTTGGTCAAGAACCCTCTTTCATAGATCTGAAAATCTGCAAGATGGCTCAGTCTGAGTATGATGGTGGTTTGGCTCTGAAATTGTGCAAGTTCGGACGTAAACAGAAGCAAACCTAAGGTGATTAACCTTAATCCATTGGTGTTTGTTTAACAGTGGTGATTAAGAAAAGATGGATAATAATAAACTTTATATGCTTATTTACTGATTCTGATAACGCCTTAGTGTTTGCGTAGTGTTGAACAACCGTGAGCTATGGGGTAAATCATGTCACAAATGGCTAGGGAAAAATGTGGTTAATTAAACAATTGAAGAATGACTTTATATGTGGAAATCTCACCATACCTCAGTCGAGGAGTATATGTTAGATTCTGGAAAGTTGGAGTGTTATCGTCATAAGAAATATGTAAGAAGAAGAGGAAAAATATGGATTATGGTTTCAGTTTTTTTTCAGTTTAACCAGTTTTAGAAGTTGACAGTTCCATAGCTTGTACAAGGCTGTTAGTATTGAGCTTAATAGCTTCATAACATATTTAGTTAGGTGAGCAAGCAGATTGAGAAAAAACAAAAAAAGAGAAGTTAGAGAACAGAAGGAAAAATAACAGGAATCAGTTTCATGGTTTTTCTGAAAACTTGTCCTCTGTATACCCTGGTACAGAGGGATTGGATGGAGTGGTAGGGAATTACTAATGTACCTGAAACACTTATAAAATACCTTGGTAAGTTTGTAAGGGCATTGGGTTGATTAGAAAACTGATAAAAGACAGATGAATAACAACAGAAAAGAAAGCATGCGTCAGTCTCATGATCTCAGATTTCATATTCTTGGTTTCTGTTGTAATTTCAGTAGTTAAACTGTGTGTGGTCTATCTGTTGCATACCCAGAAGTAGTATGGAGTTAGGTTGACTTGTTAATGAGCTTAGAACCTAGCTAATGTATTTACTCAGGGGAAAACTAGGCAATATACTAAACTGAAGTAAGTAAACTGGTTCAGAAATTTTGTACAAGCAGCCAATGAAAACTAGTGCAGAAGGAGTCTAAAACCTGCAACTGATAACTTAGTGCAACAGCCCTGTATAATGAACCTTCGGAAGAGTTAATGGTATTGTTTGGGTCTGTTTTGGATTTAACATCTTGATAAACACCTAAACAAGCAGCTAGACAACTTGGGGAAAATAAGAAGGCTAAAGAAGAAATACATCGGTTGGCTTATTAAAACAGAAGAAAAGATACCAACCATATATTTCAGTTTCTGCTTTTAGTTTTCAGGTGGCAGTTTTTCTTGTTGCTGTGTACTGGCGAATCAGTTGGCTTAACAGCAGTGATGGGACTGTTGTTTGAGTTTAAGATATGACCAAACCATTTAACTAAGTAGGGAACAGTTAGTAACTTGGAAAAACAAAAAACTAATGCATCATTTTATGTCTTCTGTTTCTGCTGCTGCAATTTCAGTAGCATTACTTTGCTGTCTTGGGTTGTCTTGGAACTGGTGAGTTATTAAAACGTATAAAAGAGGTTTCTGTATAATGGTAATACAGATAGTGTAAGAGTATTTAATGGGTCTGAAAAATAAGCTTAAAACCCTGTTAAAAACACACTAAATAATCTGTCCAGCTGCTTCTGTTATGCATTTTGAACTCGGTAACTTTCATCATCTGTATAACGGTGCACAGTGGGAGTAGAGGGAGCCATGCTGAGCTGTTAGTGATCATAAAACACTACTAACATACTTAAGCCTGCCTATGGGTGTTTAGGGAGGAGTTAAGAGGCAGGTTAGTAACTAAACAGAAAGACAAGAAGAAAATAAAACTATACCAGATCAATGAACAAAATAAGGCTAGTAGAAAACCACCAGTTCGCATATATCAGTTTTGTTTCCAGTTTTCGAATTTCAGCAGGAGGATGATACTGTAACATTGCAAGTTTGCTTGGGGTTGTTTTAAATTTAAAACTATGCTAAGACACGTAGTTAGATGGCTAGACAACCTAGGGGAGTCAGTTGCCATATTAAAACAGAAAACAAAATATACAGCAGTTTTACGGTTTCAGGTTTACAAGGTTCTGTTGCAGTTTTGAGATTTTTTGCTTGAGGGATGTTGGCTTGGTGGTGTTGGGCTAGGTTAGAGTGTAAAAACATTAGAACACCCAACTAAGGAATTAGGTAATTTGGGAAACGAAACTTGAAGACAATATCAGTAGCGACAGAAAAAGGAAATGTCACAGTTTGTTTTCAGATTTGAGTTTCCTTATCAAAAGTTCTTAGGGAGGTTGTCTAGGTAACTCAGAGTCTGTCCGAATCCAAACTTTAGTTAAAACATAACCAAGCAACTAAAACAAGTTGGGGTAAATGGGAAGTCAGTCTGTAACAAGGAAAATAAAGAGAGGAAGATGTGACAGTGTTTTCTCAGTTTCAGATTCTGTCAAGTTTTAATTTTCAGTTCTTCTGTCTTGCTGGTATCTATGTCATTCCGGGTCTGGTGGAACAAAAAAAAAAACTGTCACACACTAAGCTACGTGAATTGGTAATGAGGGAAAGTGTTAAGCCAATATGTGAACAAACAAAAATAGGAGAGAATAATAGGCTTTAGATTTCAGTTTTCAGTTCCTTCTGAAAACTTATGCTTTCTGTACAACTATGGGCAGAAGGTTTAAATGTTGCATTAAGTAGTTAATGGACCTCGACACACCTAACACACTAAAGTAAGTACAGATGCTTAGGGGAAAACAGAAAATAGATTCAGATCAGAAAAGAAGACAAAGGAAAAAAAATAAAAAAAAAAACACATCAGTTGCATAGTCTCAGATTTCCGGTTTTCACTTCTTTTCAGTTCTGTATAACATCTTACAGAATGGTTAGAAAGGGTTGAACTGAGTTGCTAATGAACTAAACACCTCTCCAACCCACGTGGTTAAGTTGTAGCTACCTAGGGAAAACATGGGGGTCGTTTCATATAACAGATTAAATAGAGAGGAGATGCACCGTTTTATTTTCAGAAAATGTCGATACCAAGTTGCTTCTGTATAAACTAGTTACAGCCGGGAATAAGAGTTTTGATTGGTCTGTAAATGAGCTTAAAACCTTGCTAATACCCCTAGTTAAGGATAGGGACATGTTGGGGAAGTTAGAAAACAAGTAATGCAGTAACCAGAGAAACTAGGAGAAAGTGTGCATGGAGTTGTTATTCAGTTTTCTGAAAACTTATGTTTAAGTATGGGTAGATTTCCAAGGTGCTAAGAGTGGGGTGTTGTTTTTAAAAGTAAACCCAAACCATAGCTAATAACTGCAGCTAGACTAGCAAAACGTTTTGTGAAGATTAAAACATCAGTTGAGCTAACTAAACACGAGAGGCAAGAAGAAATATATACATTGTGGTTTCAGATTTTTCGATAATAAGTAGCTTCTGTATAACGGTACTACTAGGGTGTTATAAGCGTGATTCTAGCTTAATAATGAACTCAAATAATAGCTAATGAGCATAACTAAGATACCGAAGCATATGGAGAGAGTTACACACCAATTACTACATTAAAAGTGGAGTTAGTTAAGGTATTACAAGTGACTTGTGTTTCAGATTTTGAAACCTTTGGACTGCTGTGTAAGTGGGTTTAGGAATAGTCTATGATCTATATTATCATTAAACAAGGGTTAAAACATTACCCACCTACTTAGCCAAGAGAGAATACATTTAGACAAGTTAAATCTATCTTATAGAAACATGTTACACGGTTGACGCTTAAATGCTCTAAAACATTAGCTAGGACAAAGGACTTAGTTAACATGTAAAGTAAGGGTGTGAATGCCCTAGGAGTAACATAAAGTCTAACACGTGGGAAGTCCTAAGGGTTAATAAAGGTTGAACATTCAACGAAGATTTATCTAGGAAATAACACCTGTTAATAATTTAATAAATTCAGGGAGTGTCACAAAGGTTGTCACATGATAATAATAAACTGACACATTGTTTGTAATTAACGCTAGGGCCGTAGCGAACTCCAACCGGGACTCCGAGTGTGAGACGACTCGAACTAGCGAAAAGGTATGGACATGTGTGGTTCGTATGTTGCCGTGTTACACGGCTTGTGTGTTGTGTGCTCTGTGTGAAAAGACTATAAGATTAAGGCATGAAACTGGTTTGCTTACTTATCATGTTGCATGATTGCTATATCATTATTGTATGTGATTTGCGCGCACACAGTAGTTTAGTCCCTTCGCGTTTATGGAATTGGAGATGAATCATTGAGAACTATGAAAACAAAGAAAATACCATAAAAGGGAACTCCTCCCTAACCATGGAGGACGTACCATGACACCCACTATGGTGTTTGTTTATTAATGAGAATAAAGAGTAAATATCAAATGGAGGAACATGAAGATAACCCGGGAAGACAACATCTCGGGCCGCGCGGTTGTATGATATTCGGGAGTTGGTATCTGCATCAGATCCTTCGACCGACCATTGTGGAGCACATCTTGGGGTCTAAAGACGAACCCTCTTTCTCGACGAACGACGCCGGGATTGGAAGATTGGCAATTTGGGAAGCATGACCTGGGGTCAAGAGATGACCCCTCTTCTCGACCTGACGTCGGGATTGGAGGATCAGCTAATTGAGAGCATAACCTGGGGTCTAAAGACGACCCCTCTTTCTCGACGTACGACGCCGGGAATGGAGGTATGAACTAAGGTATGAGGTATGAACTAAGGAGGAGACGTCCTCCAACGTGCGGTAACAGAAGAATACACCGTTAATCTATGAGAAACAGGGAAAGATGAGCACCCATACTATATGGTCACGGGATCTAAACTATATCCCTAGACCGGGTGCAAGGAAAGAGAATGAAAATACACATTATGAAAACAAGGAAAGTGAATGAAAATACACATTATGAAAACAAGGAAAGAGAATGAAAATACACATTATGGATACAAGGAAAGAGAATGAAAATACACATTATGAAAACAAGGAAAGGGAATGAAAATACACATTATGGAAACAAGGAAAGAGAATGAGAATACACATTATGGAAACAAGGAAAAGAAATGAAAACACACAACGCTTATATGATCCCGCTGTGAGGATCGTCATCACTTGTATTCTATGGCACACTCTATTTGTGATTGTGATGATGTGCTTGTGGCTGTCTCTGTGCTCAGCGTGTTGTGAATTGGTGTGTTGCCATTTCATGTTGTGTGTTACTGCTTATTCATGGCATGTAAATTGGACTTAATAATATTCGACCAAGTAGTCGTGTACCGGTAACATGCGGGCTTCACACGTTCATACTGGCATAGTTTTGCTGAGTCCTTTATTTTTACAGGTGATCATCTGGATCGTGACGGAGCGTAGGCAGGGTGACTACCATGGGGGTAGTCCACCGGGGCACGACCTTTAAGTTGTAGTAGCACATGTAATATATGGGTTGATACTAAACCCGAGATGTAATTCTTAGTTTATGATTTGGTATTCTTGTTGTAGACACTCGGTATTCAGATTTGTATCTTATATTGTTTAAAAGTTTTGGTTGAGGGATGTTCCAGTCATGCAGACCGTAACTTAGTATTGGTAGTGTGGCCTGTCAACCACGTGGGTGGTTGGCATCTGTAGCACCCGAAAGATATCGAGAATCCGCTGCTTAGTTATCATGCAATATGACCGGAGTTGGTTTTGTACTGTTGAATGTTTATTCGGGGGTGTTACAGAAAGTGGTATCAGAGCGTAGTTGCGCTCTGATGACTGGAACAGAGAAGTACCGAGTATAGGAAAACCTGAAACTAGGATTTTTGATAGCTGGTTAAGAGTTCGGGGTAGTACGTGAGGCGCGTTAGTTAGGGTCCTTCCCCAGAAATTTCTGGATACCTAACAGATACCTGCAACCACCCTCCACGGCCCCAATTTCCTTAAAAATCATAGAGAGAACGCCGGAGAGGTAGAAAGCCTCCTCCACACTCGGGAAAACCCGATCCGGCATCTACTAACGTTATCAACCTGTGAAGTTCAAAGACGTTGTCAAAGGGACCAATTTCAGCGACAACTTGGGTCGACATGCTTAGCAGTCGATAGGACCCTACCTCACAAGCAAACAGGACCAAAATACCCTAAAATTTATGAAATAAATAAAACTTAGATAAACTACTAATTAATCCAAAAACGGGATTGAAATAAATTCTCCAATTCGTACACCTGAGAGGCTAATGTTAAGAAAACTTCTCGTAAAACAATGAAATAAGAGAATGTAACTCGAGACGAAAATTACACCATAAAATTGGTACAATCTTTCATGCTTGATAAAGCATGACACAACGTTATACACAAACCTACAAGCAGGGTTCCCACAGTATTATTGAAATCCCAAACATCACCACACAAGTTGGCCTCCTGGCCATGTATAACGCCATTATTCACGAAATACCTCTAAATACCCTACACACGATGAAGGTACTACTATAAACCAATGGACCAAAGAGGAGCATCTGGTGAGATTGGTAACCCAGTAACGGTAACCGAGGCAAACTAAACACGAAGAACCCTAAGCAGGATATATCAAGTTATAGATATAAATGTACACACATACATATCAAGAGAGACAAGATATTAATTAAACTCAAGGAATAATAATGACGAAGTAACAGAAGAGTTACAGACCCAGGAAAGATCAAGATAGAAACAGAATAAAGGAATTAAAGTATATAACAATAAATCAGATCGAAGTGAGACTAATAAGTCCAACAAGAAAAATCAGCCAAAATTTATGAGGTATAACATTGTATAACACCAGAAGTTATGAGACCACGTGTACAAGTAAAGGAACGGGTATATATACATATGGTATGAGGATTGAAATGAAAAGAACTAGTAATACCAGGAGGTTATAAAAGCAATCATAGGCAGCTATACATTAAGAGTATTATTGTAATATAAAACCGGTCTTGAACATTACAACACATAAATATTTATAGATACGTAAATGAAAGAATATACATACGTATACACCTAAATGTAAATGTAGTGGAGAATTTAAACCATTGATCTAAAGATTTAAGGTTTTTGATACTAGTCCATGAATTAATTGTCAGATGACTAGGAACGAGTGGGATAAAAATCGAAGTTGGTTAAATTGATTGGTTGTTTAAATTGGACGTGCAAGGCTGAACTTGACCCTGGCCAGGTCAAGTGACACCGAGCACAAATTTGGGGTGAAGGAGTAGCCCAACACTTACGCTGATCACGTCAGTGTTGGATGATTCTTGAAACCCCCTACAAATGGACACATAACTACAAATAGGTGTCAAATTGTATGAATTGGTTGGGTAAAGTGAGAAGAAAGCGTTGTTGCCACCAGATAATAAAATCACATAAAATACATGGATACATGGTTCAAAACCTAGAAGGTAAACACATACAAGGGTGTGAAGACTTGAAATTGTAGGAAGAATGGTGTGATGTTACAAATAACCAAATAGATAATACATGAAGACATGTACTACAGAAACCAAATGCAAGACACTGGATCTTGCGACTAAGCAGAGCTAATCGACAAGCGGCTGCTCGATACAATCATAAGAACAATGATAATAATAAGGAAACTAAATATTCCATGTCAAACAGTTTACAATCATAGATACTTAAAACTTATACGATCCGGCAACCTTTAAACCTAAACTAAAGGAGGTCAACCAGCAGTATCAAGACCATAATTGGGAAAGAAAGTAAAAGCCTAATTTGGCTGTACACATCAAGGGAGAAAATAGATAACAATGTTAGGAAAGTAAACTAGCTAACTACATAAAATTATGATCGGTAATATCAACCAAACATGTTGTCTTAACAACAACACGATTGTAACATTGGAAAACACCGGGACATTACTACAAAGCATATACGAATGTAAACCGAAAGGGCGGAATAACTCAGACGCTTAAAAGCGCACGGCAAGAATGAATATCCGACCTCCAAAGAAAATGGATAGACAATTCCAAGTCACCGAGACCAGGTACAAGTAAAATACCCCACGGCAGTCAAGAGGCCTTTCACTAAGCCATGCACCACCTTAGAAAGCATAAAAAGGGAAAACTAAACCCGAAGGTAACCAAAGTCGCACAACAGAAGCTGGTGGACCGTAACACCCATTTTCCTGTGGAATAACTAGAGACTTCTTTGCCAATACCTTAGACCCAAAAAGGCTAAACCCGAACCCGTATAGACCGGTATGGAAACCGATAAGGATCCTTGAGACAGAAACCAAGTCATTAACATGGTCGAGACAATTGGTAGGATTAAAAAGGGGAGCTAAATGGCATAGAAACTAGAATGCTCCACGAGAATTAAACATCTAGAACCAAGGTTCAAGGACGAGGTAATAAGGATTACGTGGGCGTAATCCATTTTTTAAGGGGGGTAGGCGCGTTGCGTTTTTGCTGTGTTGTTGCACGTTTTTGCTGTGTGGTGCACGTTTGATGCGTGGTTGGGTGTTACGTCTGTGTGAACTGTATATGGATTGTTTTGGATGCATTGTGGTAGTGAATGAATGAGTGACTTGTTCTCTTGGTTACATATGAGTACAATATATAAATATTACTGGTACATTGAAATATTATTGAGAACGTGGTGAAGCCACAGATGTGGCATGTTATTGAGAACTTGGCGAAGCCACAAATGTGGCGTGGTACTTATAAGCACAGATGGTGAAGTAGAACTATGAAATTGTGGGACATGATCCCTTGGTTAGTGAGAATGAATTCGGGATTTGATTCCGGTGAATGATCAAGAATACAAACATAAATTAACGAGACAAGACTTCGGGACGAAGTCTCCTTAAGGGGGTAGGTTGAAACACCCCTAATAATTAAAACACATTAAATCGTGAATATGTGTGTGTTTATAAACTGGTCACATTATTGCTAGGATACTAAGAAATGTTGTGACAAGTCACATTGTAATATAAATTTCAGTGCTCGTTGGTTTTGACATTAGTCAATACATTGAGCAAAATGAATACTTACATGTGAGGACAGTGGTACACGAAACCAGTATAAGGCATTGTGCAAGTTGAGGTAGTATTTACTCATTAACATAATATAAGGGTACTACTAAACATAAGTTACTAGATTGTAATATAGAGTAGTAGCATCGGTTGCAAACATATGCTAAGGGGATCATAAAGTAAATACTTGAGCCAACCTATTTGTATCCTCGACGCAACTGATGAACAAGTTATTCCTAAATACTACAAGTCCCATTAAGCTCCCATTCACTTACCCACTCATGGGGTGTTCGAAGATCCTACAGGCCCACTAGTAATCACTTAGTTACCCACCAATGCCTTACATTTCCGGAAAGAAAAAAAAAGAATCTACAAGTTCCATTAACTTGGAACAATAACCATGCCATACCGATTTCGAAAGGGAACAACCCAATGTGCCTTGCTATCTCCGCCATGCAGTTACCTTCCCATTCTTTCAACCGGTACTCTGCTCCCTTCTAGCAAGAGTTGTCCTCGCAGAAATTAACCCATTCCATTCTTCACATTCTCCACAGTCCCACGCCGGTGTACACTTTATTCCTTCGACTGGTGCTGCCTAGCTTCTCTGCTTCCTGTTGCGGTTCAAAAAAAAAACTCCATGTCTCTAACCCACCTTTCCGTCTGTTTTCGTTCCTCGCATGCATGGTGCCTTCTAGGAGCCCCACTCTGGCCGTGAGTGGAGGAAGAAATTTTCTCCATTTGGATCAAGGTAAAACACCAACCTTCAGCTCTTACTATGCTCTGCATTCCTTGATAACTCAGACGGGTTTATAGATGCTCAATTCCTCGAACCTTCTTCATGTTTCCTCTGGTTAAGTCCTGCATGCAGCTGCCTGGTTGAACCTCTGGAAATCCATAAGCATAGTCCTTCTCGTGATCTCTCAAAGGTGAGGACAGGAAACCATAAACTCTGTTTAACTCCTCCTCTGATGTCTGTTTTGATGTCCGAAAACTAAGTGTTGTTTTCCCTCTTCTCTCCTTGTCTCTGGTGCGTGAAAATAGCATGCAAGTACTTCAGCAAACTTTCGAATTCTAGAGCAACAACCTGCTCAAGTCGCCCTTGCGTATTCTCTCAGGTAAAGCCCTTCAAACCCATGTGTTGTCCAATAAGGGGTAACTGCCTTTTCGGTGTTAATATAACAACGAACTCACAACTTTTCCTTGTGCATGACCGATTGCTAAGTCCAGGAGGTTTTGGTCAAGAACCCTCTTTCATAGATCTGAAAATCTGCAAGATGGCTCAGTCTGAGTATGATGGTGGTTTGGCTCTGAAATTGTGCAAGTTCGGACGTAAACAGAAGCAAACCTAAGGTGATTAACCTTAATCCATTGGTGTTTGTTTAACAGTGGTGATTAAGAAAAGATGGATAATAATAAACTTTATATGCTTATTTACTGATTCTGATAACGCCTTAGTGTTTGCGTAGTGTTGAACAACCGTGAGCTATGGGGTAAATCATGTCACAAATGGCTAGGGAAAAATGTGGTTAATTAAACAATTGAAGAATGACTTTATATGTGGAAATCTCACCATACCTCAGTCGAGGAGTATATGTTAGATTCTGGAAAGTTGGAGTGTTATCGTCATAAGAAATATGTAAGAAGAGGAAAAATATGGATTATGGTTTCAGTTTTTTTTCAGTTTAACCAGTTTTAGAAGTTGACAGTTCCATAGCTTGTACAAGGCTGTTAGTATTGAGCTTAATAGCTTCATAACATATTTAGTTAGGTGAGCAAGCAGATTGAGAAGAAAAAAAAACAAAAAAAGAGAAGTTAGAGAACAGAAGGAAAAATAACAGGAATCAGTTTCATGGTTTTTCTGAAAACTTGTCCTCTGTATACCCTGGTACAGAGGGATTGGATGGAGTGGTAGGGAATTACTAATGTACCTGAAACACTTATAAAATACCTTGGTAAGTTTGTAAGGGCATTGGGTTGATTAGAAAACTGATAAAAGACAGATGAATAACAACAGAAAAGAAAGCATGCGTCAGTCTCATGATCTCAGATTTCATATTCTTGGTTTCTGTTGTAATTTCAGTAGTTAAACTGTGTGTGGTCTATCTGTTGCATACCCAGAAGTAGTATGGAGTTAGGTTGACTTGTTAATGAGCTTAGAACCTAGCTAATGTATTTACTCAGGGGAAAACTAGGCAATATACTAAACTGAAGTAAGTAAACTGGTTCAGAAATTTTGTACAAGCAGCCAATGAAAACTAGTGCAGAAGGAGTCTAAAACCTGCAACTGATAACTTAGTGCAACAGCCCTGTATAATGAACCTTCGGAAGAGTTAATGGTATTGTTTGGGTCTGTTTTGGATTTAACATCTTGATAAACACCTAAACAAGCAGCTAGACAACTTGGGGAAAATAAGAAGGCTAAAGAAGAAATACATCGGTTGGCTTATTAAAACAGAAGAAAAGATACCAACCATATATTTCAGTTTCTGCTTTTAGTTTTCAGGTGGCAGTTTTTCTTGTTGCTGTGTACTGGCGAATCAGTTGGCTTAACAGCAGTGATGGGACTGTTGTTTGAGTTTAAGATATGACCAAACCATTTAACTAAGTAGGGAACAGTTAGTAACTTGGAAAAACAGAAAAAACTAATGCATCATTTTATGTCTTCTGTTTCTGCTGCAATTTCAGTAGCATTACTTTGCTGTCTTGGGTTGTCTTGGAACTGGTGAGTTATTAAAACGTATAAAAGAGGTTTCTGTATAATGGTAATACAGATAGTGTAAGAGTATTTAATGGGTCTGAAAAATAAGCTTAAAACCCTGTTAAAAACACACTAAATAATCTGTCCAGCTGCTTCTGTTATGCATTTTGAACTCGGTAACTTTCATCATCTGTATAACGGTGCACAGTGGGAGTAGAGGGAGCCATGCTGAGCTGTTAGTGATCATAAAACACTACTAACATACTTAAGCCTGCCTATGGGTGTTTAGGGAG
Organism: Limonium bicolor; assembly: GCA_023374045.1. Taxonomy (NCBI): domain Eukaryota; kingdom Viridiplantae; phylum Streptophyta; class Magnoliopsida; order Caryophyllales; family Plumbaginaceae; genus Limonium; species Limonium bicolor. The sequence goes on from CM041778.1 coordinate 83,552,516, forward strand.
GAGTTAAGAGGCAGGTTAGTAACTAAACAGAAAGACAAGAAGAAAATAAAACTATACCAGATCAATGAACAAAATAAGGCTAGTAGAAAACCACCAGTTCGCATATATCAGTTTTGTTTCCAGTTTTCGAATTTCAGCAGGAGGATGATACTGTAACATTGCAAGTTTGCTTGGGGTTGTTTTAAATTTAAAACTATGCTAAGACACGTAGTTAGATGGCTAGACAACCTAGGGGAGTCAGTTGCCATATTAAAACAGAAAACAAAATATACAGCAGTTTTACGGTTTCAGGTTTACAAGGTTCTGTTGCAGTTTTGAGATTTTTTGCTTGAGGGATGTTGGCTTGGTGGTGTTGGGCTAGGTTAGAGTGTAAAAATACATTAGAACACCCAACTAAGGAATTAGGTAATTTGGGAAACGAAACTTGAAGACAATATCAGTAGCGACAGAAAAAGGAAATGTCACAGTTTGTTTTCAGATTTGAGTTTCCTTATCAAAAGTTCTTAGGGAGGTTGTCTAGGTAACTCAGAGTCTGTCCGAATCCAAACTTAGTTAAAACATAACCAAGCAACTAAAACAAGTTGGGGTAAATGGGAAGTCAGTCTGTAACAAGGAAAATAAAGAGAGGAAGATGTGACAGTGTTTTCTCAGTTTCAGATTCTGTCAAGTTTTAATTTTCAGTTCTTCTGTCTTGCTGGTATCTATGTCATTCCGGGTCTGGTGGAACAAAAAAAAAATAACTGTCACACACTAAGCTACGTGAATGGGTAATGAGGGAAAGTGTTAAGCCAATATGTGAACAAACAAAAAGAATAGGAGAGAAGATAATAGGCTTTAGATTTCAGTTTTCAGTTCCTTCTGAAAACTTATGCTTTCTGTACAACTATGGGCAGAAGGTTTAAATGTTGCATTAAGTAGTTAATGGACCTCGACACACCTAACACACTAAAGTAAGTACAGATGCTTAGGGGAAAACAGAAAATAGATTCAGATCAGAAAAGAAAGACAAAGGAAAAAAAATAAAAAAAATAAACACATCAGTTGCATAGTCTCAGATTTCCGGTTTTCACTTCTTTTCAGTTCTGTATAACATCTTACAGAATGGTTAGAAAGGGTTGAACTGAGTTGCTAATGAACTAAACACCTCTCCAACCCACGTGGTTAAGTTGTAGCTACCTAGGGAAAACATGGGGGTCAGTTTCATAATCTAACAGATTAAATAGAGAGGAGATGCACCAGTTTTATTTTCAGAAAATGTCGATACCAAGTTGCTTCTGTATAACTGAGTTACAGCCGGGAATAAGAGTTTTGATTGGTCTGTAAATGAGCTTAAAACCTTGCTAATACCCCTAGTTAAGGATAGGGACATGTTGGGGAAGTTAGAAAACAAAGTAATGCAGTAACCAGAGAAACTAGGAGAAAGTGTGCATGGAGTTGTTATTCAGTTTTCTGAAACTTATGTTTCAGTATGGGTAGCTTTCCAAGGTGCTAAGAGTGGGGTGTTGTTTTTAAAAAGTAAACCCAAACCATAGCTAATAACTGCAGCTAGACTAGCAAAACGTTTTGTGAAGATTAAAACATCAGTTGAGCTAACTAAACACGAGAGGCAAGAAGAAATATATACATTGTGGTTTCAGATTTTTCGATAATAAGTAGCTTCTGTATAACGGTACTACTAGGGTGTTATAAGCGTGATTCTAGCTTAATAATGAACTCAAATAATAGCTAATGAGCATAACTAAGATACCGAAGCATATGGAGAGAGTTACACACCAATTACTACATTAAAAGTGGAGTTAGTTAAGGTATTACAAGTGACTTGTGTTTCAGATTTTGAAACCTTTGGACTGCTGTGTAAGTGGGTTTAGGAATAGTCTATGATCTATATTATCATTAAACAAGGGTTAAAACATTACCCACCTACTTAGCCAAGAGAGAATACATTTAGACAAGTTAAATCTATCTTATAGAAACATGTTACACGGTTGACGCTTAAATGCTCTAAAACATTAGCTAGGACAAAGGACTTAGTTAACATGTAAAGTAAGGGTGTGAATGCCCTAGGAGTAACATAAAGTCTAACACGTGGGAAGTCCTAAGGGTTAATAAAGGTTGAACATTCAACGAAGATTTATCTAGGAAATAACACCTGTTAATAATTTAATAAATTCAGGGAGTGTCACAAAGGTTGTCACATGAAATAATAAACTGACACATTGTTTGTAATTAACGCTAGGGCCGTAGCGAACTCCAACCGGGACTCCGAGTGTGAGACGACTCGAACTAGCGAAAAAGGTATGGACATGTGTGGTTCGTATGTTGCCGTGTTAACGGCTTGTGTGCTGTGTGCTCTGTGTGAAAAGACTATAAGATTAAGGCATGAAACTGGTTTGCTTACTTATCGTGTTGCATGATTGCTATATCATTATTGTATGTGATTTGCGCGCACACAGTAGTTTAGTCCCTTCGCGTTTATGGAATTGGAGATGAATCATTGAGAACTATGAAAACAAAGAAAATACCATAAAAGGGAACTCCTCCCTAACCATGGAGGACGTACCATGACACCCACTATGGTGTCTGTTTATTAATGAGAATAAGAGTAAATATCAAATGGAGGAACATGAAGATAACCCGGGAAGACAACATCTCGGGCCGCGCGGTATTGTATGTATATTCGGGAGTTGGTATCTGCATCAGATCCTTCGACCGACCATTGTGGAGCACATCTTGGGGTCTAAAAGACGAACCCTCTTTCTCGACGAACGACGTCGGGATTGGAAGATTGGCAATTTGGGAAGCATGACCTGGGGTCAAGAGATGACCCCTCTGTCTCGACCTGACGTCGGGATTGGAGGATCAGCTAATTGAAGGGCATAACCTGGGGTCTAAAGACGACCCCTCTTTCTCGACAAACGACGCCGGGAATGGAGGTATGAAACGTATGAACAAAGGTATGAACTAAGGAGGAGACGTCCTCCAACGTGCGGTAACAGAAGAATACACCGTTAATCTATGAGAAACAGGGAAAGATGAGCACCCATACTATATGGTCACGGGATCTAAACTATATCCCTAGACCGGGTGCAAGGAAAGATGAATGAAAATACACATTATGAAAACAAGGAAAGTGAATGAAAATACACATTATGAAAACAAGGAAAGAGAATGAAAATACACATTATGGATACAAGGAAAGAGAATGAAAATACACATTATGAAAACAAGGAAAGGGAATGAAAATACACATTATGGAAACAAGGAAAGAGAATGAGAATACACATTATGGAAACAAGGAAAAGAAATGAAAACACACTACGCTTATATGATCCCGCTGTGAGGATCGTCATCACTTGTATTCTATGGCACACTCTATTTGTGATTGTGATGATGTGCTTGTGGCTGTCTCTGTGCTCAGCGTGTTGTGAATTGGTGTGTTGCCATTTCATGTTGTGTGTTACTGCTTATTCATGGCATGTAAATTGGACTTAATAATATTCGACCAAGTAGTCGTGTAGCCCGGTAACATGCGGGCTTCACACGTTCATACTCGGCATAGTTTTGCTGAGTCCTTTATTTTTACAGGTGATCATCTGGATCGCGACGGAGCGTAGGCAGGGTGACTACCATGGGGTAGTCCACCGGGGCACGACCTTTAAGTTGTAGTAGCACATGTAATATATGGGTTGATACAACCCGAGATGTAATTCTTAGTTTATGATTTGGTATTCTTTTGTAGACACTCGTATTCAGATTTGTATCTTATATTGTTTAAAGTTTTGGTTGAGGGATGTTCCAGTCATGCAGACCGTAACTTAGTATTGGTAGTGTGGCCTGTCAACCACGTGGGTGGTTGGCATCTGTAGCACCCGAAAGATATCGAGAATCCGCTGCTTAGTTATCATGCAATATGACCGGAGTTGGTTTGTACTGTTGAATGTTTATTCGGGGGTGTTACAATTCTCAATCTCAACTCACTTCTCAAATTCTCAATCTCAGCTCTCAAGCTCAATCTCAATTTCTCAAACTCAACTTCAATCTCAAGTACTCAACTCAATTTCAATCTCAATACTCAAATCAAATTCTCAAAGGTATATTTTAAGTCATCACCCATGACCTCCGGGCAGAGTCATACACAAGACTCTCCACCGGGCTTTCAAATACAAATGGAACTATACGCTTAGCTCCTCAATTCTCAAATGTCCGTTCCTCTACCGGACTACTCAAATTCCCAACACTCCTCTCTCGGAGTTATAATACAATCTCATGGATTAGCCTAGAAGTATCTCTCTCGATATCCTCTAATAGCTTAGGGAAATTTCCAATGTCTAGTATTCTCATATTTAAGGGTTCCCCCAACGTATCGAATACTCTCATGTTCGGGACATTGTTTATATTAGTCGGATCCTCTCATTGTGGGTCGACTATATTTCTAAGGGGTTTGGTGGTCCCTTACCATTCTTTACTTCTCTCAAAGTTCAAGTCCTTGAGCTATCATCAATCCTCTAAATAGAGGTTCCTTATATGCTTCCACTATTAATGGTTTTGTGGGTTAAATCAATTCGGTCCTTTAACCGTTATCGGGAGTTTACTAATTCCCGTACAATTCTCTCACGTTCTAGTGAGTTCGTAGGTTTACATTTTCGTTATTCTTAATTCGACAGTTTTCGTGTGTTCCCACGTTTTAGTTACTTAGCGGAATGACTCTACCTACGAGTCACTAATCAAACAAGACTCAACTATGAGTCAAACTATAATACACATTCAACATTCAAGCACCTCATCCACAATCACATATTTCATGAATTATACAAACTTCAATTCAATATACAGTCCAACAAAGAACAATACATTACAAGCACAAGAAAGTGCAAACAATCCGATTCGTGCATTATCTTGTTTAGGTGATCACAAAGCACACAAATCAGAGTAACACCGTTAGCATACGGGAATGAGAAAATCATACCTTACACCATGGTTTAACTTTACCGGGTCATCTCTCGTTCCTCGGATCTCACTTCCAAATCACTAATCACATATCAAGTGATTCTATTAACATTAAGGTAGTACGGTATGTAAACTAATACTCCTGTAATTTACCCCGTTATCCGTTATTCCTTAGTTTTGTTCATGTGTTCTTAAACTCACAACTTCCTCATTCACTTTTCAATCTTGTTTAAACTTCTTAGGACATTTATATGTCACCAAACAACTCCTAAACAACATCTAAAACTGATACCAATCAATTCCCCATTATTTTGACACTTTAAAACACTCACGGTGCATTTCTAGGGGTGGTCCGGGACTTGGTCCTTACCCTAAGTCCCGGACCAATTCAAAACTAGACTTTCGTAACAAAAATGGGGGTGGTCCGGGACCTTGTACCCAGCCCAAGTCCCGGACCAAGTGTGGGTGGTGACTCTCGGCACAAATTTAAGGGTGGTCCGGGACTTTGTCCAAGGACCAAGTCCCAGACCCTGCTAAAACCTGCTACTAAGGTAAATTTTCAACTCCAATTCAACCCTTAATCCATACTCAATCTTTCCCCAATCTTTCCACAAGTTTCCTACATATTTAAACACCTTAAAACATGCTCTAAACCTCTTCAAATCTTTGGTTTAATCCTTGCTCAACTTCTTGCTCAAATTCAACAACTTTCATTCTCACATTTGCCTTTTACACACTTGTGCATTCGTAACTTCCTCTTGGTAGTTTACACTTTGTTCTAACTCCATTTGACCATTCCAATTCATTCCTAGACCATTACACTATCTATACCCAAGTCCATCTTCATTTTCAAGGTTATGCACACTAAGCCTTTTTCCAAGAAATCAAATGCACTACATCCCTCTTTTGCTACAGATTTTCACCTTACTTCAATCCATCCCCAACTACCATTTCAAGCCTATTAATAAACTCAACTCAACATAATAAGCACCTAGGTTCTCCCATTGTCAAAGTCACCTAAAACACTTATGTTCTACCGAAATTTCGCCATAGTTTCCCCATAAACCTAACATACCCAAACTCATCCATTCTCATCAAAATCAATCCTAAACTAGCCACATCCACAAGGGATCCTACCAGCACACAAGCTCAATCCAAAATTTACCAAAATCTCTTCAAACAACAACATCAATTTATATATTCAAATCACTTAGCTCCAAGGCCCTTAATTCACAATCAAATTCACAAATCTCTCTAATATAATCCAAACACATTTTCCAACCTAGATTTCAATTCATAATTTGGGTTCTTTCCTTTAATTACCCATCCCAAGTTCTAAAACAATCAAAATAACATTAAGGTGGGATTTCTTACCTTAATCTTCCAAGTTTCTTTTCAACTCTCCTCTTCCTTTTTCCCTTCTCAATTTCGGCCAAGTGGGCAATGGAGTTGTCAAACTCCATCCCAATCATCCAAGGAACAAAAAATAAGTATAATTAAAATCCTAAACCCTTGGAATAACACTAATTCAATGAAAAGGGCTTAAAGCACAAAAGCTAGGGTTTTACCTTTGGAGTTTTAGAAGGGGTTTTAACCCTTGAATCAAGAAGGGGGTTCCACCACCATTGGAGAGTTGAACCAATGCTCCTAAACAAGAAGAAAACAAGGTATCAAAGAGGGGCAAAATTGGCCAACACAAGGGAATGGAGAAAAATGAGTTTTTCGATAAATCTTTTTACCTTATAAGAATGGGGAGACTCCAAGCTTCAAGAATCTCTAATTTCCTCTTCAAATGGGCTATACCCATGGAGATGAACTTCACCATTTTTGAATTTTGAAAAGAGGGGAATGTAGAGCTTGGTGAGAGGAGCAAGAATATGTGTTTATTTTTGCATATGGAGCTTCAAAAAATCTTGTACAAGGAAGAGAATGGCAAGAAGCCATGGGAGAAGAGAGGAGAAAATCTCCAGCCATGGTGGGGAAGGGAGGACGGCAAGGAAGAAAGAAGGAAAGAGAGAGAAGAAAAGGAAGAAGTGAGGGAGGAGAGAGAGGGTGACTACTTTTCTACTTTTTCTTTCTTTCTTTTCTTTTCCTTCTTTTCTTTATAGCTAATGACTAGTAGAGGGGGCTGCTTATTTAATAAAAAACTGGCCCCATGTGTAATACCAGCTGGGATGTTTTCATCTTTTACAGAAAACGCTCGTTAATTTACGCGGTTTTAGCACTATTCACTAACCGGGCCCGTTTTCCGGATTTTTCTTGTTTTTTTTAATTTTAATGGTTCTTAAGATTCCATTAATGTTTATTTATAGTTATTTGATGAACTATAATTTTTGCGGGTCCATTTGACCACTCAAAGTCACGTTTTTGGGTTTTCTCAAAAAACGTGCTCTAAAGCTTAATTAGCGTTCTTAATCCGTTTTATGGATCCGTTTTCTTCGGGAATTGTTCCCGTACATCAATTAGGCCTAACTAACCTTAGGAATCCTTCTAGGATCCTAGTCGAGGTCGTATTCCTCCTATGGTCAAGTAACGCTCATTTTAGCGTTTTTCGCTTTTTAAGCGTTTTCTCTTTCCTTTTGGATTTATTTTCTTTACCAAAATTCGTTAGGCACTAATAGGTCCTCAAATATCACATTAGAGTAATTTAATCACCCTAATTAAGTTCGGGGTATTTCAAAGACTGAAGAGGCTTTATGCTTCTCCTGCAATGGCTACCGATATGAGATGGCACGCCAAACACAAAATGGAAGATGACAACATGTGTCACCCCTCCCACTCAAAAGCATGGAAACACTTTGACCAGATTCATGCTACTTTTGCTTCGGAGTCTACAAATGTCAGACTTGGGTTATGTACTAATGGTTTCCAACCATTTACAGCTTCTAGACAGTACTCTTGCTGGCCAGTTGTAATTACACCATATAATTTACCACCTGGGATGTGTATGAAAGATGAGTTCTTCTTTCTTACAGTACTTGTTCCTGGCCCTAAAAATCCTAAAGGAATGATTGTTGTGTTTTTACAACCTCTGATAGTTGAGTTGCAAGATTTGTGGGTTGGAGTCACAACATATGATGTGTCTAGAAAGAAAATTTTTCAAATGAGAGCTGCATTGATATGGACCATAAATGATTTCCTGCATACGCAATGCTATCAGGTTGGAGCACTACTGGTAGACTGGCGTGCCCACATTGCATGGAAGACAGCGACGCATTCACATTGCGTTGTAGCAAGAAGCAGTCATGGTTTGACAACTCCAGAAAGTTTCTTCCTCTAGAACACAAGTTTCGTAAAGATAAAAAGTCATTCCGGAAAGGGCACAGAGAGACGAAGGTTGCCCCACATTTCAAAACTGGTGACGAAATACTTACAGAGTTGAATCGGATGGGTTTAATGAAGGTCACTGAGATTGGTTCGACTGAAGTAAATGTTCAAATTGCTAAAACTTGTGGATGGAGTAAAAGAAGTATCTTTTGGGATCTACCGTATTGGAAAGATTTATTGACCAGACATATTATAGATGTAATGCACAACGAAAAAATGTTTTTGACAACATATTCAACACATTTGTTAATGTTAAGGACAAGACGAAAGACACATTAAACTCGAGGCAAGAGTTGAACGATTACTGCAACCGTCCTGAGTTGGCACCAGATTTGAGTTCAAACACAATTCCTAAGGCAAAATATGTCATGGACAGAGATAGTATTCAAATCTTGTATGAATGGGTGAAAAATTTAAAGTTCCCTAATGGATTTGCTTCTAACATTGGGAGGTGTGTTGACATGGCCAATAGAAAAATGTTTGGGATGAAAAGTCATGACTGTCATGTTTTCTTGCAAAGGTTGATGCCCATAGCTTTTCGACATCTTCTTGATCAAAAGGTGTGAGAGCCAATTACTGAACTGTGCCTATTTTTCAAGGAGTTGACATGCACGTCGCTTTCAGAGTCAAATATGCAAAGGTTGAACTGTCAAATTCCAGAAATAATGTGCAAATTGGAAAAAAAATTCCCACCAACCTTTTTTGACTCAATGAAACATCTTCCTCTTCATCTTGCCTTTGAAGCTAGTTTATGTGGACATGTGCAGTACAGGTGGATGTATCAGTTTGAGAGGCACATTCTATACAAGTTTTAGTAATGCACGTACTTCATGTTGTACTTTTGTGATATGTTAGTCATTGGTGTAACTGGTTTGCACATATATATATTATAGGTACTTGGAGAAACTGAAAAGGTTCATCAGAAACAACAACAAAGTTGAGGGATCCATTCGTAATGGATACCTTCTAGAAGCGATCACCAAATTCACAAAGTTTTACTTCATTGATGATGGACCATCGTACACATACATGCTTGGTAGAAACGAGGCAATTGTAGAGGATGTTGATGACAACCCAGAAAGATTGTTTGTTTTTAATGAGGTTGTAGGACTTTGAGAACTTGCTCTTCGTATTATCACTGGGAGTACTTCGTCTCTCTGTCCATATTAGACGCAATTCATAGATTTCTGACTTTTCCCCCAATTTAGCCTCACTTGCTTCTTCCTCACTATTCACCTGCTCGAGACCTACGAGTTGTAACACACCTCTGATGTTAGTCAATGGTCCTAGATCACTAATTCTTCCCGGTGCATCAACCAAACAAAGACTGGGTACCGTCTGAAGACATGTTAATTGCTTCATCGCCTTAGGAATGGGTATCATAATACATATAACAATATGTCTTATGCTCACCAGCTTATTCCATTCAAAATCACCTGAAAATAATGTTGGCAAATATTGGATGCATCTGAATGTTTGAAGACACCAGAGATTGGTGATGACATCTTGAGGTAGTTCAGTGAATCTGTTTTGTGAAATATCAAGATATCTTAGATGTTTTAAATCACCAACCATACGTGGCAACTTTTTCAGCCCGATTCCGATTAAGCACAATACTCGCAACTATTTAAAACGCTCTACAACACTACACTAGTAGAAAAATGATCTATAGCAGTGCCCCTAGTGCAGTGGTTGTAAAAAGAATCGCTGATATAAGGCGTTTTTAAAAATGGCGCTAACCTATCTCAGCGGTTCTTAATTGTAACCGCTGCAATAGGCGCATTTTAAAAATTTGACGAACCTATCGCGGTGGTTCCAACTTAGAACTGCTGCGATAGGTTTGTTAAATTTTCTAAAACTCGCTCTCTCTCTCTCTCAAACCCTTATTACCTCTGCTTTGTTTCCATCGACGAAGAGAGAGAGGCAATCAACGAATCCTGCGACGACCACCGCACCGCCTGCTTCACCGCCGAGTTTGCCGCCGCGGTGGCGCCTCACCGTCGCCTTCTGCGCCACCGCATGATTCGCAGGCGTTGCAGGCATCAAACCAGGCCGCCCCACTGCAGTAGAACAGGTCAATTCCGAATTTGTTAATGGTGCATTGGTATAAATTATGATATGATTTATTAGCAAAAAAGGTTGTAATGTAGTTTTTGATTACTAGTTTAGTTGTGTGTGCATAATTTATGTATAGTTATAATGTTGAATTAGTTAATTAGTTGTGCATACATGGTGTTCGATAAAATGTCTGAGTGAAAAATTGTGTTGTTTGTGCCCTCTGCAGAGATTGTGCATACATGTATAGTTATAATGTTGAATTAGTTAATTAGTCGCTGAAATTTTTTACTTATTTGGGCAGTAATTTCAAAGGCTAATACGGTGTGTAATTTTTCCGTACCAGTACCATACGTCTCCAGTTACGCCACCTGCTTCGCCGCCTTCGCCTCTGAAATACCCCGAACTTAAATATGGTGATTAAATTATTCTAATATAGTATTTAGGGGCCTAATAGCACCTAAAGAATATTGGTGAAGAAAATAAAACCAAAAGGTAAGAGAAAACGCTTAACACGTGCAAAAAAACGCGTGTTAAGCAAGTATAGGAAGTATATGACCTTGGCTAGGGCCCGAGGTGGACTCCTCAGGCTTAATTATGCCTAAATTATAAGTGGGAACAATTCCCGAAGAAAACGGATCCAAATAATGGGTTAAAACGCTAACAGAGTCTTAAAGCATGTTTCTCGAGAAAACCCAAAAACGTGACTTTAAACAGTTTAAATGACCTCGTAAAAATTATAGTTAATCATATAACTATAATTAGATATTAATGGGAGCCTAAGAACCATTAAAAATAAAGAAACGAGAAAAATCTGGAAAACGGGCCCGGTTAGTGAATAGTGCCAAAACTGGGAAAATTAACGAGCATTATTGCGAAAAGATGAAACTACCCCGGTCTAAGTATGAGGGGGGCCGGTTTTTGTTGGGTGTGACTCACCCTCCTCTCTATTAATAAAGTAACTAGAAAAGAAAGAGAAGAAAAGTCAAATAAAGCAAAAAACAAAAAGTAACAAATACCCATTTTTGCTTTCTCTCTCCTCTCACTCTCATTATTTTCCTCTCTCTCACAATGGATCCCCTCTCCCAGCAATTTTTCTCCCCTCTTCTTCTACCTCACGCCAACTCAAGCTTCTCTCATGGCTTCTCAAGTTCCCTTGCTTCCTTAAGCTAGCTCAATGCTCCAAATCAAAAACAAATTGCATATTCTTGCTCCCCTAGTCAAGAGCTACATTTCCCTCTTTTCAAAATCTCAAATCGTGGAAGTTGACTTCCATGGGTATAGCCCATTTGAAGAGAAAGCTGGAGCTTCTTGAGCTTAGAGTCTCCTCTTTCATTTAAGGTAAGAAAAATCACAAAAATCCAACCTTCCCTCCACTTCTTCTTGTAGCCGATTTTGGCTTCTCAAGAGGGTTTGTTTCTTGTTTTGTATGAGCCTCAATCCAAGCTTCAAGAGGGTGGTTGAATCCTTCCATTGATCCATGACCAAAAGCAACTCTAGGGTTCTAAGGTAAATTCCAAATTTTGTGCCTTAAACCCTTCATTTGTATTCTAGAGTGATTAATGCATCTAAGTAAGTTACTTAACTCTTAAATTCCCCATTTAAATGTTGGTATAGAATTCTTGGCAATTGAATTGCCCTTTGCCAATTTTGGAGTCAAGAGAAAAAGAGAAAGAGGAGAAGAGAAGGATTGAAAAGAAGAACTTGTGAATTTAAGGTAATCAAACTACCTTGATGCCTACCTGTAGACACCAAAAATTCTCACCCCATAAAGCAAAAATTCAGACAAATAAATAAAATAAGAGGGTCGTCGCCTTTCGTTTTCGACACTTATTCATGTGCGTACCAAAATGAAACCTCTATTTTAAGACAAATTTTAAAAATCAATTTTCAATCCATTTGTTTTCAAATCCGTCCATTTTTCATTATTTACTCATTTTACCATTTTATTTTTCGATTTATTTCATGTTAGTCAGTTACGTTTTATTCGCTTATTCATTTGTCTATTCGTTTTATTTTTGTTCATGCTATTTTCGTTAATCGTTAATTTTATATCATTTCATTTCATTGATACTTTTACTTGTATTTTATTTATTATTTCTTGTTTTTATTTTGTCTTTATCATTATTATTTCTAGAATCATTTTCATCATTTTATGTACATTCTCACGATTATATTCCATGCTAGTATATTTTGTTTTGTCGCTAATTCGATTAAACTCTCTCTCACCTTGTTTTATTTTGTCACTTCTTTTTTATATCTTATTTACTGCTATTTGTACATACTATATGTTTCCGTTCAAAACACTAGCATTTTCAAAGAGAGATCTCAGTTCGAGTTAGAGCTTTAGTATTATGTCTCACATCTTAATATTAAAGTTTTGTCGTTAGCATAGCTGGTTAGTGTCTTAAGATGGAAGTTATAGGTCTTGTGTTTGAATCTTGTTGTCATTACTTTTTTTCCTTCTACTTTTGTTTTGTCTCCATTCGGTCAAACTAGGCCCATTGACCTCGATCAGGCGGTCGCAACCCGTTCCCATTTCTGGTTCCAGCTCCAAACAAGGCCCACCACTTTATCAGTTCACCAGCCCAGAGCTAGAAACAAGAATAAAACCCTGGCCCATTCTTTAAGTCAGCCACGAGGCCCACGACCTATTGATCTCACCGTCCTTCTATAAAACAAGACCAATTCCCAAAACCCTACAGTAGCCAGGGCAAAAGTAGCC
>CM041778.1:83566069-83599448 GCA_023374045.1 Limonium bicolor
AGAATGGATAGGATATTGAATAATGAGAAGTGGCGTTAGTGAGGTAGAAACCCTCAAAGCCTAAAGAGTAAGAAAATGTAAACTAACTAACTTAATGTGTTAGTTTTGTGATTGTATTCTTAGTTAGAATACTTGTATGAATGCGAGCATGTTGTATGTTATTGCACTTCATGTTATGATTTAAATAAAATCAATCGCATGCTTATACGGGAATTAGTTGTTTGTGTCCCGGTAGTATGCGGGCTGCACGATTACCATGCCAGCAAAGGTGTTGAGCCCCTTTGGGGCCATCCATTACTATTTCAGGTACATGGAGCTGAGAATACCGTTCGAGAGTATGACGGGATGGCGGTTGAGTATGGGTAGTTGATTTAAGTACAATTGTAATTGTATGTATTAGTAGGGTAAGTCCGAAAGTGTTATCGGCATAGAGGTTGTAGTTGACTCGGTATGACATAGATGTGAATTGAGGATTGTATTATTTGACTCGGTTAGAAATGAAATGAAGTTGTATTTGTGTAAGTACTCGGGGTATTCCGGTCCATCGGACCGATGATGTATTAAATTAGGCCTTATTAGCCACGAGGGTGACTAACGACATTGTACACCCGCCGTTGTGTTTGAATTATTCTGCTGCAAAGGTAAGGATGTACGAGGTGAGTAAGAGTTAATGACGAGATTAGCGGTAGGGGTGTTACAGCCTCCTTCGCCGTCGCCTTCCGCTCCACCGCGCGAGCTGCCGGTTGTCGTAGGATTCGAACCAGGCCGCACACGAGCTGCAAAAAAGGTTTGCATATTTATTCCGAATTTGTAACTTCTAATTGGCATAATTATGGTATGATTTATTAGTAAAAAATGTTGTAATGTAGTTGTTGATTTCTAATTTAGTTGTGTGTGGATAATTTGTATGTAGTTATATTGTTGAATTAGTTAATTTGTTGTGCATACATGGTGTTCGATAAAATGCCTAAGTGGAAAATTGTGTTGTGTGTGCCCTCTGCAGAGATGGGTTAGAAGTCTTTGCATCACTCGCACATCAAATTGAAGAAGGGGCTTTTTAGATCGTATTATCACTCAAAAACAGGTAATATACTTAAACTACATTATCTCTTCATTCTCTTCAATCACGGTAATTTTGCAACACTAAATGGCGTAGAAGGAATATCATGAAATGGTGTGTCTTCTTCATTTTCTGCTAGATATCAGGTAAATAATTACAGTATAGAAGATGGGATAGAGTTGTTATATGTAATCATTAGTTGTTGGTGAAATGACAAGTATTGAGAATGTTTGTTTGTTTAATTAATTATTGTGAAAAAATGATAATGGCTAATGTGATTGCGATTAAGGATAGATGCTGCCAAATGTTGAATTTGTTTGTCGTGGTAAATAAGATATTGGTGAATGCTTAATTATGAGCATGTGATTAGCATGATTACGCAAAGGTCATGCCGAATTTTTTTCTAGAATTGTATTAGTCTTATTAATTAACTTTATTTGTTGTTTGTGTATAACAATCTTTACTTTTCTTTGTCAGGTCTTCTGCATATTCAATCGAATTCGTACCAGTATTTCCTTGCCCATCATCAAAGCAGTCTCCTACCTTTCCCCTCTACACAACTTAAAACAAGTAAGTAATTAAACTTTAGTTTTTGTTTTAAAAATGTCATGAGTTATTGATGTTATATAAATAACTGCTATCTTAATTACTTGTGTTGGAATTGTTAGAGTAAGGTAGGTTAGTTACGTTTGACTGTTAGAGTACTTAGGCTAGCTAGGTTAGTTTGGTTGGAACCTTAGAGCAGTGCTTAGTTTGGTTGGAACCTTGGAGCAGTGCTTAGTTTATTGGTTGTAACTAGAGCTGTCAAAATTTGACCCACCCCGAAAACCCGTCCGTTTTATCCGAACCCGAAACCTGACCAAAACCTAAAAATATTGAAGTATAATAAATCCGAAACCCGATTGGGTAAACCCAAAATGACCCGAACCCAAAATGACCCGAAACTGAAAGACAAAACTGAAAGACAATCTAGTAGAAACATGTTCTACATATATACAAATGCAGACAAAACTGAAAGACAAATCAATCATTTACACGTTTTGTTTTCACATATAGAATGGAGCGTGACTAGATGTACGGTGACCGAGGGGATCACTTTGACGAGAAGCTGAAAGAGTTTCTCAAAGCGGCAGTGCAACACAAGGACAGAACAAAGGCGGAAAAAGTTTCATGTCCTTGTGTTGACTATGGGGTCGTAAGGAAATATGTAGACATTGAGGAAATCAGATTCCATCTTAAGACCCGTGGATTCATGCCACATTACAAAAGATGGACTTTTCATGGAGAAACTGTTCAAGCTAGTGCTTCAACATCATACAGTCATAATCCACATCACGCAAGTACCAACCACACCTTCAATACCGTCAACGAGTCGGTACCGCTAAGTGATTCAGGTTTCGATGACAGTGAGACCACTCACCATGATGACCAAATGGATGAAATGTTTGAAAATGTTGCAGAAACTATTGTCGATAAGCCGGAAGAGTATCAAAGATTATTGGACGCTTCGAAGACACTGTTGTACCATTCGTGCGTTAAAAACACAAAATTGACGGTTGTACTTAATTTGTTCAACTTGAAGGGGAAATATGGAGTTGGTGACAAATGTTTCACGGCATTTCTAGAGCTGATACATGATATGCTTCCTGATGGGAATGGTCTTCCTACATCCACCTACGAGGCAAAGAACTGGATGTGTCCAATGGGAGTTGAATATAAAAAGATTCATGCTTGTCCAAATAACAGTGTGTTGTATAGGGGTGAATACGAACATCTAGACAAGTGTCCTAAATGTTTATTGTCCCGGTACAAGGACAAGGATGGGGATTCCTCATTTCAGGAAAAAAAACATCCAGCGAAATTATTGTGGTACTTGCCGATAATTCCTAGATTTAAACGGTTGTTTGCCAACCCGAATGATGCGAAGAACTTACGATGGCATGTGGATGGTAGAAAAATTGATGAGAAATTAAGACATCCTGCTGACGGACCTCAGTGGAGAAATATCAACAGAAAGTTCAAACATCATTTTCGAGATGAGGATAGGAATCTGAGGCTTGGACTGTGTACTGATGGGATGAACCCGTATGACACGATGAGTAGTCAGCACGGCACTTGGCCGGTGCTACTAGTGTTCTACAATTTACTGTCATGGTTGTGTATGAAATGAAAATACATTATGTTATCGCTCCTAATATCTGATCCAAAGTAACCTGATCATAACATTGACGTATATCTTGCACCACTGATCGACGATCTCAAGTTTTTGTGGAATGAAGGGACAGTGGTATATGATGCTCATGTGAAAGAAAATTTCACACTGAAGGTGATGTTGTTCTGTACTGTTAACGACTTTCCTGCCCATGGGAACTTGTCAGGATACTCGGTGAAAGGATTCAAAGCGTGTCCGATATGTGAGGATGACACATGTTCAGACCGTCTGAAGCACTGCGGTAAAAATGTTTACATGTGTCATCGACGGTTTCTTCCAGTGGATCATCCTTATCGTTCGAGAAAGCGAAAACTATTCAACAATGAGCCCGAGACTCGTGTGGCCCGTCTGCCTTTGACTTCAGAGGAAGTGTATGCAAAGGTCAAGGACATTGAAAATGTATTTGGAAACACATCCAAGCCGCCGAATAACATTTGGGAAAAATGTTCCATTTTTTGGGATCTACCGTATTGGGGGCATCTGCCTGTTCGACATTGTTTGGATATCATGCACATTGTGAAAACGTCGGTGAGGCAGTGAGTGGTACTTTGCTCAACATTCCCGGTAAGGCAAATTGAAGGTGAGGAGAGATATGCAAGAGTTGCGCATACGGAAAGAACTGCACCCACAAGAGGATGAGAAACGGACGTATCTACCTCCTGCTTGTTATACCCTCTCTAAGAGTGAAAAATTCAGTTTTTGCAATTGTTTACACTCGTTGAAGGTACCATCTGGGTACTCTTCAAACTGGAAGAACCTAGTTTCAATGAAGGATTTGAAGCTGTTGGGCATGAAATCTCATGATTATCACGTGTTAATGTTGCATCTTCTTCTAGTTGCAATCCAAGGGATATTACCAGAAAATGTCAGAAATCCTCTAACCCGATTATGTTTCTTCTTCAACGCTTTCTGCTACAAGGCAATTGACTCAGACACCCTCGATGATCTGCAACATGAAATTGTTGTGACAATATGCCAGCTTGAGATGTATTTCCCACCATCTTTCTTTGACATAATGGTGCATTTAATAGTCCATATTGTCCGGGAGATCAAACTGCGTGGTCCGGTCTACTTACGTTACATGTATCCTTTCGAACGATACATGGGGATCTTGAAGGGTAGAATGAGAAATAGATATAGACCGGAAGGTAGCATCAACAAAGCAACAGTGACTGAGGAAGTCATGGAATTCGTCACAAGCTATTTGAACGATGCAGAGTCAATTGGTATTCCTAAACCACATCACCATGGTAGATTTAAGGGTAAAGGTGTTACTGGCAAAAAAGTCGTGCGTGTCTCCCGTGATCTCATTCAGCAAGCATATTTATTTGTATTACAACATCTTGAGGTTGTTGAACCCTACTTTGATATTCACATTGCTGAGTTAAGGCGACAAAACCCTACCAAAAACCATATATGGCTTAAAAAGAACAAAATAGAGTGTTCACCCAATGGTTTAAGGTATATGTGTTTGAGCAAGCTTCATTGAACCCAGAGGATGTCAGTGAAGAAGTTAGATGTTTAGCAGTTGGTCCTGGAACTGATGTTGTATCATTTGAAGGGTATGCCATTAATGGTTGTACATACTACACTGCACGCCTAAATGCTAAATCAATATACCAGAACAGTGGGGTAAAAATTGAAGCATCAGTGACTGAATATGGTCTCGGTAACCAAGTTCAACCAATGAGCAGTAGTAGTTGGTATTATGGTGTCATAGAGGACATATGGGAACTAGACTATCACATTGATTCGTTTCTAGTGATCCGCTGCAATTGGGTGGACAACCGACATGGACACCAAAATTATAAAGCACTTATTTTGGTTGACCTTTCACGTGTTACAAACTATAAGGAAGATCAATTTGTGTTGGGTAAAGACTGTGACCAGGTGTTTTATGTTGAAGACCCAAAAGATAGCGGATGGAATGTTGTTCTTCCAGGGAGAAGACCGGTTTTGTTTGAGGATGAAAGCAATGACGATGATGACATTGAGATGATAGATGAAACGATATCGTTGCATACAGGGTTGCATGATTCAACTGATGATTTACAAAATGATGATGTTCAGACCATCTACACTCGATCAGACCATGATGAGGGGGTTTGGATAGAAAACACAAAATGATATAAGTTATACCATGTCTAGGTAACACCATTGGTTGAAATTGCATATTTGAAGTTAGACATTCGTATTATTGTTGTTACAATGTAATCAAAATTATTTATTATGTTCATTTTTGCAGTTATACATCGTTACATGAATATTGATCTAATGTTTGTGCTTTTTTTCTCAGTGGATGATCATCCGATGGACGATCCTATAGGAGAGCTGCTCACGTCTGGGGAAGTTCAGCCCCAGCAGAGTAGACCAGCAAAACGCACCACACAAGGTGGAAAAAAAATTTGAAGACAACAGACGTCCCAGCACAGCAGACTGAGGCAGCTGGGCCTTCACAGGTAGCACAAGTGTAACACCCATCAGTGATCGTCGTTCCATCTCGTAACAACGCAGCGAAAATTCTCTAAATTGGTGTTACCGTCGTTAGTCACCCACGTGACTACTAGGCCTATTCTCTTACAAGTCACGGTCTGACTAACCATAATTACTCGAGCATCTATACAATACATTCTAAACCATAACTTACCGAGTATCTCATATCTAATACATCATCTAATCTCATCCATTTACTAAACGGTGTACATGCACAACTCATGTAACAAATGTAAAAGCAACCCGAAGTACTCTACCCGCTCCTACTCTCAGGTTGAGTCCTCGTTTGGCACCTACCTGCAAAGTTTAAATCACTGGCCCCAAGGGGCTCAGCACATTGCTGGTACAGAAAACATGCAGCCCACAAGCTAACAGGGCTACACACGACTACTTTGTCGTACACATGCAGTTGATTATTCATACAGATAATAATAAGAAGTACGATAACAAACAACACATCCATGTGAAACATTCACAGCTCCAATAAATCGAACGTCGTAATGGACGCCCTTTAATGAGTAAATTAGATTCCTCACTCCTGAGGCCGGAGAATTGTTTAGTTCTTGTGTTTGACCTTACCTTATAAGTGTCAACCGTTCTCTTAAAAGAACTGGTTGTTCTCTAACTGAATTGTTTATTTTTGTCGGGTCAAAGTAACCCTAGCCAATGAGTTATTAGCTCCATTAGGTTAATAAACATTAATTCTTAAGTTATGAGGGGTGTAGG
This sequence comes from Limonium bicolor, assembly GCA_023374045.1. NCBI lineage: Eukaryota > Viridiplantae > Streptophyta > Magnoliopsida > Caryophyllales > Plumbaginaceae > Limonium > Limonium bicolor. Next base: position 83,572,561 of record CM041778.1, read on the forward strand.
CTTGACCCTCCCACGCCTCCTGAATTTGCCTCCCACCTCGAACTGTTCACCCGAGATGGTCGGGTCTGTTTGTCGACCCTAGGCGACAAGTCGTAGACGAGCCATATGCGGAAGACGGATCTGATACAGATGCCGACCTCCTAACCTAAACATCATGACCGGAGTCAGTCCCGGGTTCCTCTCCCCCCAAGTTCCAGTTAGTTGAAGTCTCAATGACAATTTGTTAGTTAAACCTCTCTCGATATTAACCAACTAACAACGGGGAGTATTTATAACCTTATACAATTGTTAGTAAACATAGTTAATGTACAAGCTCTAAATCAAGTCGTGTTAGTGTGCAGTGGACACACAATAACAATACAGTAGATCGGTTTCATGCTTAATCTTGTTTGGTCGTATCACAATAACACATAGCACACAAACCGAGGTAGACCCCGTTAGCAAGCAAGCTACAAGAATCCCATACCGTACACCGGAGATTGGCTAGCTCTTAATTCCACGTTCGCCTAATCCGCCGAACGCCTCCGACTATCTAGATCTGTAACCAGAACTAGTATTAGTATCCTGTGTCTTAAAACTAATTGGGTTCTCTTTTCAACTTAAGCCTTTCCTAGGTTAACCCGGGTATAATAGTATACCGTTAAACGGGTTTGTTCATTTAGGAGCGTTTTTAAACTCAATTCTAATTCATTAACATACTAACGTCGTTAGCAGTTATTTAGTTGCACAGTTAGCAACTTTAGACTTATACAGACCTTGTATTAGGTTTTCGTATTTTTCACTATTCATCCGTATTTCACTATTCATTTATACGGTCTCGTATTCTACTATTCATTTATACGGCCTCGTATTTTACTATTCACCGTATTTCACTATTCACGTATACGTCTCGTATTTTACTGTTCGCGTATACGTATTTACTATTCATGTATACGTATTTACTATTCATGTATACATACGTACTATTCGTGTATACGTATTTACTATTCATGTATACGTATTTACTATTCTTGTATACGGGTACTATTCACATATACGAGTATTTTCCATGTATACCAAAATTTACGAATACGTCCGTATGATACTCCGTATCAATACGTATTTATTTCTTTTTCCAATATAACTTGTATTTTCTTTAAAATACATTAAGTATTGATTTCTCCTATACTTATTAAATTACGGGTATACCCCTCGTATACCTTAAGTTATATACGGGTCTCGTTTAACCCCGGCTTAACTCTGTTTCTTTTACAACTTGTTTCTAAATTCTTTATTTAATTTCCTTAACCTTCTAAACACATAAAAATGTGTTATTTACATTACTTACCCATAGTTTTCCCTTAATCTCTATTTTACTCATAATAAGTTCTAAACTTGTTATTTTTATTTCTAATTTCTTCCAAAGTCATATTTAATTAATTTCTTTTATACTTTTGGTCAATTACCAAAATATACCCAAGTTTGACTAGTCTTTTATGGTCAAACCCCCTAACTTTCCATTATTTACAATAATACCCCTAAAGTTATTTTAACTTAACTTTTTATTCCTTTATCCTTTTAATATCCAATCTTTTGCTACAAATTTTATTCTAGCTCCTCTAAACATTTTACAAACAGTCATTAACCAAGTTTGAACATGTTTGACCAGGGAAATTACCATTTTACCCTTGTGGTCTTTTTTTTTAATCTAACTCATTTATTAACCAATTTCACTCTAATAAATTTCTAATTTTCGTAACTAATAATTTTCCTACAGATTTTTGAACATCAAAAATCATTTTAAACATCTCTAAATCACCAGATTTAATTATCTAATGTTAGTATATATACCATCTTTATTAACTTAAATATACCAAAAACCTTATAAATTCTATATTACTTATGAACTCTTTATAAATTGTAAACTTAATTCTACAATTATTTTCCTTCATCTAAACTTCATAAACTTCATAATAACTCTTATATATTTTCGGAATTATAATATGCTAAAACTTTTCAAATTTTACATATTACTCTTAATTACTAATTCCTTTAATTTAACTTAGTTATAATTTTCCTAACTCACATAAGTCTCTTAATTTTCGGCCACCCCTTAAATTATAGTATATGAATTTTCTCATATATTATGATAGCTTATATGAAAGTTTATCATAAGGGTTATAAATCTAATTTTAGATTTACAAAGTATTAACATTTAGGTGCTAAAAATTGAATCTAACACCTAATAAATTCGGCAATAATACAAGATATACAATAGTTAGATCATATATAGATCAACATTTAGAACCTTGAAATAGGTAGTTGTAGGATTTACCTTGTATATTAACCTTTAGCTTAATATTAAGCTTGAATTCCTTAGAAATTTTGCAGCAATTTGCTAGAGGAATTGTCCAAAATTATACAATAAGATGAAGAATAAGAATGGTTAGTATCCCATGCCAATCGGCTGTAACAAAAACCAAAGAACAAGAAGTTTTCAAGAAGGCAATGTTTTACCTCAAGAATCAAAGGCACTTCTTCGTGGTTTTTCCTGAGAATCTGGGGGCTCATGAGCTATGGTTGTAAATCTCTTCGAAAGAGGATTCCAACGAGCTATCAATCTTGTTATTTGGAGTTATGACGAGAAAGTTATGATCTCTAAGGCAAGGTGTTCTTTAAGGCTCAAAACTAAGAACATTGGAATTGTTTTGTGTTGTTTCTTCAAAGAGAGGAGGAGCTACGAACTTGGGAGCTCTCATATGACAGGTAAGTGTCTGATTAATGATTCACTAAGGGGACAAGATGATTTGGCAATTAAAGAAAGTCTTAGTTGTTGAAATAGTGAATTTAAAAGCATTTTGGAGCCTTGGTGAGTCATCCCATGTCGGCAGCCCTATGCCTCATTTGATCTGATTTTTTTGTTTTTCCTTGTATTTATGTAACATTTTATGTATTAATATCGTTCATAAGGACTTATACCATGTGTTAGGTATGTTACATAGCCAAAAATGCCTTAAAACACCATTTTATGTGCTTCCGGGTTCACATTGATTATGCAATTTATTTTGGCTAGTTTAAATGTGTCCTTAATATATTTACAACCTTTTGAAACTTTGTTCATGAAATATCATGTTGCTCATTCCAATTTAAACCAAGTCGTTTAGTGGTTTCTCCTTGACTTTCGTCAGTTTAGTACCTGTTTTTGTGTGGACTTGTATACTTAATTTGTGTGTATACGTAATGGTTCCTATGACCATTTTATTGTTGTTCCCTTATTCCTTAATGGTATTTAGGCTCATTAGCCTTTTAGTTCCATGTATAAATGCTTAAGGCACATTTTTCCTTAAAGCACCTTTTTGTGCTCTAAGGTGCGTTTTCAGTTTAACGCTTAAGGCATGTTTTTGTGTACATTGTTGTTTAACTCTTTTCTTATGTTTCTAAGGCATGTTATAGCCTTAGTATTTTATAATTAGATAGATCATCAATATATTAAGGTTTGTGGTATTTCAATCTACCCCCCTTAAAAGAACTTTGTCCCCAAAGTTCCTATGTATCTATATCTCTTAGAACACACAGGTAACTTCACACTAAAAGATCATATAGATCACTCAATATCTGTATAGGCATTCTGACTCATAAGGTCTGCCATATATATATATATATATTACCACACTTGTCACACAACATGTCTTTTGCATGTTTTAGTACTCAAAATACTCTTTGTATATTCTTTGATGTATACTCCTCAAGTAACTGGTCCGGAGACAAAGGTTTTCATGTCCTCGAGTTCATGAGCGAGTAATACAGAAAATACATGTCAACTCCAATTCCACTTTATGCTACTGTCTCTACTCTTAACGTGGTTAATTGTGACCACTTGTAAGGAGTTTCAGGAATCATCCGACCCTGATGTGATCAGCATCAGTGTTGAACTATCCTTTCACCCCAATTTGTGTTCAGTTTTCCTTGATCTGGCCAAGATCAAGTTCTACCTCCCACGTCAACTTCAAACAATCAAATAATTATTCATGTAGCATTTTATATCTTTTAGTCCTTCTAGTCATAATCATAAATCAATACATCTCCAAATTATCAGTCATTCTTAATCCACCTCTCAGCAATTACTTAGAGAATTTAATTCATACCAGGTTCTACATCGGTCTCATACCGATTCATACCTCATAACATTACCATATTTGGTCTCATATCAATACATATCATAGGGATTTTAATTCCCCTGGAGTTTCTACTCCTCTTTTCCTGAATTCTCGCACCGAAGTTAACGAGATAAGCCTCTAATACATCTGGTATTCACATCTAATTGTGCGTAATAACCACAACCACATAAGAATGAATACATGTGTTTATATAACATACGTATCAAACATTACAACTAATTGTATTGTGCTATGCACACTGTAGGTTACGTACTCAATACATGAAATATACGCTAAGCGATTGGGCGCTCTACCCCCCTTAAAATGGATTACGCCCAACATTATATCATCCTTGGACATAGGTTCAAGATGTTTAGGTGTCATGGAGCATTCTAACTTCCATGTAGTCTATCTCACATTATGATTGGGTCAGAGGGTCTTCACCATGGTAATGGCTTAGTCTCTTTATCAAGGATTCTTATTGGTGTTCATACCAATCTTACAACTATGTTCCAGTGTAGCCTCTAAGGCTCCAAAGTATTTGATAGATAAGTCGTATATTTTATTCGACTGGAAGATGTGAGACACATCCTTCCTTATTCTCTTTTGTTAGGTATATCAAACCTTTAAGATATGGTCCACTAGCTTCTGCTGCGCGACTCTGATAATCGTGGGGCTTAGTTTGCCCTTCCTATCCTCTTCAATATGTTTTCAGCTCCTTTGTATCCTTATAACTTAGGAATAAAGTTCTTTTAATGGATGCGTGGTATCTTTATCTATAAACGGTCTTTATGAGTTATAGCTTGTCTATCCAGTTCTCTGGAGATCTGATGTTCATGCTTTTATTACGCATTTCAGCGTCTGAATTGTTTCCTCCTGGAATGAGTTCTCTGACTCTTTTAATCTCATTGGTTTAACTGAGTTTTTCCTCCTCAATTGTTCAAGGTAAATTGCCGTTCTGGCGTGAGTTTGCATCGCTGACTGTCGTACGGAGTGGACTACTTCTCGTGTTTCTTACACTACTCGTTTGCATATATGGGGTACCTTACTGATACATTGCTACTTACCCGACTAACTTATAAATAAGTCCATCAGGCCCACAAGCTCCTTTGGAGTGCGGTCGTCCCACATCTCGTTTAAGTATACTCGTAGTGCTCGTCAGACGCTTGGTTATAGCTAATTTGTGAAGTAATCTGTTGTCGATATCCTCTTTCATCATTCCATAATAACGCACATGTCGTTCTTCTTGAACTTAATCAAGGAATATCCATCTACTGGGTTCATAACTACATTATACCTTCTGTATTTGGTACGGACTCGATCCCTTAGTAATCTGAGGTCTCTTTCCTTAGAGCTTCTTATCTAATTCCTCATGTTGATCTACTAGGAATGCACTTCCAGCTCCTTACGGAATGGACAGTGTGCTTCCTGTGAAACCTTTCATCACATGGTCCAGGCTACTGGCGTTACTACACAGTCTGTCTCCCATTTCATCACCTTACTTACATCGGTTTTAATTCATAAATCTGATTGCTTTCGTGTCAATACTTGATGGCTTATATATAGTGGTTGCTTTGCTGTGCACCGTAACCTAATCTACCTGATATGTATTATTCTCATGGCCTCCACTACCGAAGTAGCTTTAGCTTTCTTATATTGCCCATTGATGGCACAATTCTTCAATTGTTGACTTCAACGTCTTGTCTTATTTTCAATCCCTTTCATGGTGTAAACACATGGGAGTTCTCTAATTTCGGTGTTTGGCGGTTGCCGTATCGTGTTGTAAAATGGTTATCTCTTAATATGAAGGTGTTCTACTTCAATCTCAGGTTCATAAGTAGGATAATTTCTCTCACATTCTTACATCCTTTATGATGTTATTTACCATGAAATGTAATCGGTTACTGAAGAAGTCATTCGTTGAATCACGAGCTCTTTTGAGCGTTGGTCACTTGACGTGCCATACTGCGCACTCACAATGTTTATCTCTGACGATTGCTGATTCTTAAATCCTGGGTGTTGGATATGAGGTCTGTCTCTGCAGCCTTCCATATTATTTATGTGTAACTGGAATGTTCTAAGGTAATTTCAAGGTCTACGGTTCCCATTCTCCAATAGAGAGTATTCAATCTCTAAGAAGTGAAAGCCCTTTTTGAGGGGTTTATTCCCACTCATGGCCTCACAACAAGGAGAGGTATCCCCACCCTAAAAAATGGTTCGTTCTCCCCCTGTCAATAGCACTATCTCAACATTCTCATTGGTGCCCTTTCCTGGCAATTCTTCCTCAATTTAGTATAGGTTTTCATAACCACTCGTATGTACGAGTTGTAGTTCATTCATGGCCTAGATAAGCCTTTTTGCTTTCCTGCGCCTCGAGCTCTGATGTATTTAACATCCTTGGCTCGTAGGCCCTTAATGCTTGATTAGTCTCAAGTGATAGCCGGTGTTCGGTTCACTGTTGTATTCTTAATCATCTGTAGGTTATCCACGTAATTCTCTTGTTCTCTGAACTCTGTCAATGTTGGGTCACATCATTGGATGTACTATTGGGTTTCACAATAGTTGTTGTATCTCGCTTCCTGCTGTGGAAGTTCGCTTAGGTAATCCGATGTTAATCAGTGTCTGTGACAATACCTTCGCTCTCATAGATTGCGTCTTTTAGCAATTAAGGATTTTTTCATTAGGCCTCTGCCTTCAGGTGTCTAAGTCGGTATTTACCTGGCTATCATGTGCTGCCATGTCAATACTTTGTTCAACTTTCGTTGACTACGCCACCCGTTAATGACTAATCATACTTGGGTGTTAATGAGTTAGGCAAGCAATACTAACCATCGTTTATGGGTCTTTTTCTGCTCAACTATACCAACTCTATGGTGTAGTCCTTTTAGGTTCTCTCTTTTGATTGCACGTCTTTGATCCTAGGTAGGTCATTGCTTAAATTTGTTTTCTCTGATTCTGTTTCTGGGTTTATCAACATCTTCAATGAAGAGTGCTTGTAATGTATTATTCTGGGAATTCATCCCGTTTTTATTGAAAGTTTTATGTCCTCCATCTTCATTGTATGTCGTAATACCTTCCTTGTAGGTTATTACTTACATCTGGTCCTCACATTGTTGAGTAATCTCTTTGGTTCTTCCATTCAAGGTTAGGCTTGGTTTTGGGTGATGTTCTTACCTGTAGTGTCAGTTGTCTGTTGTTGATGATCACGTCGTTTAGTTTCTTGACCAAGTCCAGCTCCCTGCCGACTGGTGTATTGATTTAGTTGTCATGGTCAGGCCGTCAGGCCCTCCCAATATTTCGCTCTTCAGTTTTAAGGATTTGTAATCCGGTGTTAATATGTATTATATTCGTGGTTTTTACCATTTGGTCTTCACGGCTTCCCGTATGGCTTCATTGCGGCAGCACTTGCCAAGGCAAGTGCGCCATGCAAGATGGGCTATCGGTACTGTGTACGTCGGTAATGGTACATTCTCCTAAACTCCATGTAGGTGGTAGTCCATGGGACTCCTTCTTTGCCCTATTTGGCTTTGGTTAGTTGATTATCTGGGCAGCTTCCTGACTGCTTTGTTGTATAGTTACTTATCAGGGTATTCCTCTTTCTGGGGGACCCTTTTTCTTTTCCTTTCTTCTTGGTTCTCACTCTCGTTTCCACACCTTCGTCGTGGTTATCGAGTATTGACTCTCCTTAAGCACTACGTCGTAGTCCTATCTTGGAGTATGACTTGCATATGCATTCGTAGTCGTCTGAGCTATTGCAGTTAGGTCTTTGCAACCCCTTTTTGTAGTTCGGAGTTACCCGCTGCATAATTGACTTTTAGGTAGTCCCTATGCTCTTGCGCGGTATTATCCCACTGTTATTGCTCCCTTGGACTGTTGTCCGGTGTTTCTGTCACTTCTCTTGTCCTCTCATTGCACTCGTAGTGCTTTCCTTCTTACTGGTATGGCGGGGTTATATCGACTGCGTAGCATGTCGACCCAAGTTGCCGGTAATTATTATTCTCTCATTGGTAGGATTCCGTTGGTAGCGCCTGTTTCAACGTTGCGCTCCAATTAGGACCTTCAAGTCTTGAAAGACTATTGCATAACGAGGTGCTTCTCGTATTGCATAATGCTAAGTAATTGCCAGATCGGGTTTTCCCGAGTAAGAGAAAGCTTGTCATCTCTCTGGCGTTCATTTCTGGTATCTTAGAACCAGGGGCGCGGAGGGCGGGTCAGGTATTATAGATATCCGATACACATCGGGAATCCTAACTAACGCACCTCTCGCACTAATACTCAACCCTTATCCCAAAGTCTACTATTCCTAACTCGGTAATTCCTAAGCTCGGTAATTTCCAGTCATCAGAGCGTAACTACGCTCTGATACCACTTTTTGTAACACCCCATCTCCAAATACAGTGATCGTCGCCCTAAGTCCATCTCGTTCATTAACAACGCAGCGGAAAAGTTCTACTAAATTGGTGTTACCGCCGTTAGTCACCCACGTGACTAACTAGGCCTATTCTCTTACAAGTCACGGTCTGACTAACCGGATAATTACTCGAGCATCTATACAATACAATTCATAAACCACAACTTATACCGAGTATCTCATATCCTAATACATACTAACAACTCATCCATTTACTAAACGAGTGTACATGCACAACTTGTGTAACAAATGTAAAAGCAACCCGAAGTACTCTACCCGCTCCTACTCTCAGGTTGAGTCCTCGTCTGGCACCTACCTGCAAAGTTTAAATCACAGGCCCCAAGGGGCTCAGCACATTGCTGGTACAGAAAACGTGCAGCCCACAAGCTAACAGGGCTACACACGACTACTTTGTCGTACATGCAGTTGATTATTCATACAAATAATAATAAGAAGTACGATAACAAACAACACATTTATGTGAAACATTCACAGCTCAATAAATCGAACGTCGTAATGGACGCCCATTAATGAGTAAGTTAGATTCCTAACTCCTGAGGCCTGAGAATTGTTTAGTTCTCGTGTTTGACCTTACCTTATAAGTGTCAGCCGTTCTCTTAAAAGAACTGGTTGTTCTCCAACTGAATTGTTTATTTTTGTCCGGTCAAAGTAACCCTAGCCAATGAGTTATTAGCTCCATTGGGTTAATAAACATTAATTCTTAAGTTATGAGGTATTCTATTCAACTAATCTTTAGTCTGAGGATGATGCCTAATCTGAACTACTGTTTAGTGTTTATTGTGCTTTACAATTTTCTCTAAAGTTTATAGACATGTCAGATGTCTGTGCTTAATAATCCGTGATCTTCGCACTTCATAATGCCTACTTATTTTCCATCTGGAGTGCGTTCTCTGATTCCTCTTGTGTCGTTTGCTTAATTGCGATCTTTCTCTTTAACTGTCCTAGGTAGGGCTGTCAAACGGGTTATCCGTTTGGGTTTTGGGTCATATCGTTTCGGGTCAATATCCGTTCGGGTCATTAAACTTTCGGGTCATTTCGGGTTCAGGTCTTTCGGGTCATTTCGGGTTCGGGTTGTAATAGTGTCAGATAGAATCGGGTTTTGGTTATTTCGGGTCATGGTTAATATTTTTTGAAAAAATTATAATTTAAATATATACCTAATTTCTCTAAGAATATACAACATATAGATTGCAGAACTTTCAATACAATGTCTATTCTGAATTTCATTCGGATATACTAAGTTTAAATCAATTTTTTTGTCATATTTATTTGGGTCATTCAGGTTTGGGACAATTTATAGTCACTATTATAGTATTATTTCATATTATTCGAGTTTGGCTAATTTTTAATTACTATTATTTCAGATCATTTCGGGTTCGGGTCGGTTTGGGTTATAAATTTTTTGGGTCATTTCGGGTTCGGGTCATTTCGGGTTCGGGTCATTTCGGGTTTATTATATTTAAATATTTTCGGGTTCAGTCGGGTTTCGGGTTCGGATAAAAACGGACGGGTTTTCGGGTTGGGTCAAATTTTGACAGCTCTAGTCCTAGGTAGCTGCTCTGGTCTGAACTTGCACTGCTGATTGTGATACAGAGTCAACTACTTCTCGTGTTCCTTACATTACTCGTTTACATGCATGGGGTACCATACTGATACATTACTACTTACCCAATTAACTCATGAATGAGTCTATAAGGCCCGTAAGCTCCTGTGGAGTGCGGTCGTCCCATATCTCGTTTTAGTATACTCGTAGTGTTCGTCACGCGTTTAGCTATTGATAATTATGAAGTATTCTGTTGTCGATCTCCTCTTTCATCGTCCTTTGACACACTTATTGTTCTTCTTGAACTTAATCAAGGGAAATCCATTTGTTGTGTTCTTAGATATGGTATGTTCTAGCTTCTTTCTGTGTTTTTTACGGACTCGATCCTTCAGAAACTGAGGTCTCTTTCCATAGAGCCTATTATCCTGTTTCTCATGTTTGATCTATTAGGAATGCGCCTCCAGTTCCTTAAGGAATGGACAGTGTGCTTCTTATGAAATCTTACCTCGCATGGTCTAGACTAATGGCGTTAATGCACAGCTCGTCTACCATCTCATTTCCTCACTTATATTGGGTTTAGCTCATAAATCTAATTGCCTTCATGTCAATATTTAACGGTTTATATATAATGGTCGCTTTACTGCGCACCATGACTTAATCCATTTATACATGTATTGTCTTCACGGCCTCTGCTACTAAGGTAGCTTGCCTTTACTCTATTGCCCATTGATGGTGCAACTCCTCAATCGTTTACTCTAACGTCTTATCTTATATTCAATCTCTTCTTGGTGTAAACACACTGGGAGTTCTCTAATTTCGAGTGTATGGCGGTTTCCGTACCGTGCCACAAGATCGTTAGCTCTTAATGTGAAGATGTTCCGCTTCAATTTCGGGTTCACAAGTAGGTTAGTCTCTCTCACATCTTCCATCATTTATGATGTTATTTACCAAGTAATTTAACTGGTCACATAAGAATTCATTCACTGAGTCACAAGCTCTTCTGAGCGTTGGTCACTTGACATGCCATATTGTGCACTCACAATGTTTATCTCTAACGATTACTGCTTCCTAAATCCTGGGTGTTGGATATAAGGTTTGTCTATGCAGTCTTCCTTATTATTCATGTGTAACTGGAATGTTCCAAGGAAATTTCAAGGTTTACGGTTTCAGTTCTGTAACAAAAGAGTATTCTATCTCTAATAAGTGAAAGCCCTTTTCGAGGGATTTATTCCCACTCAAGGCCTCACATCAAAGAGAGGTATCCCCACCCTAAAAGGAGTGGTTTTTTCTCCGCCCCTGTCAAGTGTATATTCTCTATATACTCTTTGGTGCCTTTTTCTGGCAATTCCTTCACAATTAAATTATAGGTGTTGTAACCGTTGTATTTACGAGTTGTAGTTCTTTCATGGCTTAGATAAGCCCCCCTCATGCCTTCTTTGCACCTCGTGCTTTGATGTGGTTAACATGCTTGGCTCGTAGGCTCTTAACGTTTAATTTTCTTAAGTGAAAGATGGTGCTCGGTTCACCGTTGTACCCTTACTCATCCATAGGTTATCCTCATAAGAATCTAGTTCTTTGAATTCTATCAACTGTGAGGTTACATCATTAAATATAGTACCGAGTTTCATGGTAAGTTACTGCATCCTGCTTCCCACTATGGAAGTTCAATCAGGTAGTCTGAGGTAAACCAATGTCTATGGCGGTACCGTCGCTTTCATAAAATTGCGTCTTTTAACAATCAGGATTGGTTCGTATTAGGCCTCTGCCTTACGGTGTGTAAGTTGGATATTTATCCGGGTTATCATGTGCTTCCATCTCAATGCTTCATTCAAAATTTGTTGACTACGCCACCCGTTAATGATAGTCATACTCGGGTGTTAATGAGTTAGGCAAAATAATACCAACCGTCGTTTACGGGTGTCGTTCGGCTCAACTATACCAACTTTGTGCTGTAGTCCTCTGAGCTCCCCTCTTTTGGGATGGTATATCTGAAATACCCCTAGTTAATTAAATATTGATTAAACATATAATCAATTAAATTAAGGCCTAAACATGCCTTAAAAAAAATTAAACACAACAAAGTTTAACAGAAAACAAGAATTACACCCTTTGACCTTTTAGGGTGATTAAATATCCAAACGAACTCTGTTTGACCTAAAATTTTAACCTGAGCCTTATAACACATAAATGAACATATTAAAACCATTTCCAAGGGAAACCAAGCTCAGAAACTCATTAGAATACAAAATGTGCATCAAGCTTCCTTAAAGCACATTTTTGTGAGAGTGCCTCCAAAACGAGATCTATTTAATTTTAGGGTCATAAATACCCTAAAATATACTAATGGGACATAATGTACCACATTGAAATGTATAAATCAAGTTTTTCAAAAAAAAACCAAAAATATGTGCATTGTTTTGTGAAAAATAACCAAATAGTATAAAAATAACATTTATCTCTTAATTATGTCTATGGTCAATATGTTTCCTTGACCTTGACTGTTATATTACGGCCAGTATAAGCCTCTTGTAACCCAGCACACTACCGTTACCAATCACAAGTATATATACATCACTTCATTTCTACATTGATAAAGTAATAAGTACATGTTTATATAATATTAAACAAAGCCACACCTACCCACCTTGTCACATAGTCGCCGCTGTCTATTCGCCACCTTACCACTTGCGGACCTGCACACCACCGAGTACACACAAAATATGGGCATTACTGTGTCATGAACATGTGTCTTATATAATAATGTTAATCAACCTACACCTACCCATCATGTCTACCCATTTGAACCGATAACCCAGCAAGCTCAAACGAATTCTTAGACGTGGGAAACTTCCCACTTGACCACAATTACCAACCCACACCAACTACTACCTCTTCTCAACCGATCTTCTTTCTTTCTTTTCTGCATGTCTCTTTTTTTTTCACTTCGGTACATGCTTCCCTTCTTCAACAGAGAACTCCACACTCATCCTTGTTGTTGCAGAACCGAGAGTGATGCTCATCTTTCATTGCTGCTACCTCCAGCTATAGGCGGTTTCTAAGGCACGAAATTGTCCGTTTTCCTCCTCTTTTTCTCCCCTTTCCATTAAGCCCATTTACTTCCATTTTCTTCCAGCATTTTGAGGGGAGTTGGAGCTGGAAGATAGGGGTGTTTACGGTGGAAAAACCAGAGAAGAGAAGGGAGTATGACACTAGTTAAACAAGGTAAAATTCATGCACTATATTACCGTCCTTATTCCAGTTTTCCCAGCTCTTTTAAGCCCTCTCTCTGTCTTCTTCACGTACAAAACCAGAGCAGCCCACTCATCTCCATTTCTGTCCAGCAAGCAAGCTATGTTAAAGCTTGAAGAAGAGCAGTCTCTCGGCTGTTACCAAAAGAGAAAAAGGGAAGCTAACCAAACCAACTTCTTAAGGTAAGACACATGCTAGAAATGAGTTCATTACCTCCTACTATATCACCGGTTCTTCCCAGTTTCTTTTCCCAGCTCTATATGACCTTCTTCTGCTGATTTCTTCACGAACAAACAGAGAAGAGCACCTAGCTGATTTTGAGCTCTTTCTCTTGGTTTCTTCACGTGCAAAACAAAGAGGAAAACCATTCATTATCCATGCAGTAGCAATGTCTATACCAGGAGCTACACTTCCATCAGTTCGGTAAGGAAATACCCACTACTTTTCCTCCTTGAAATACCGATAATATGTCCAGTTATTCACTACTTTCTTCACACCTGAAAACAGAAGAAGAAAAGGGAAGTATGATACTAGTAGAACTACGGTAAGACTCTTCATGAAACTAGCCTATTCTACCTTCTTCATTTCGTTAAGTTCTCCAGCTCCCTGAGCCCTTTCCTCACTTCTCTCTTCACGTAGAAACCAGAGGAAATGCCCAGCTTGGAGAAGGAAACAAACCCACGTAAACCCCTTGCCTTAGCAAGCTCTTGGTAAGAAAAAATTCCACTTCCTTCTCCTTATGTTACCGAGTGCATGTACTAGTTTAAGCTCCATTTTAACACCTGTTTTTGCCAGTTCAAAACTTACCTACTTCACGTACGAAACAGAAAGGAAAGAACCTCCTTTATCCATGCATTGCAACGTGAGTACAGGGAACTGACTTCCCATCCTTTTCGGTAAAAAAACCAAGCCTTGTTTTCCTTCTTGTTCTACCGAGTATAGCTGCTGGAATAAGCACCAGTTTAACTCTTGTTTTTTCACTAAAATCAAGCGCTAACAGCCCTTACCAAGCCTACAAGTTAAGGTAAATGTCATGCTTTTATCAAGCTTAAAATAACCCTTAATGACCTATGTACTCTATGGTTAATGCAAGCTTGTTTTCTTGACATAAATGTTGCCGAAGGGGTGCTAGGACTATGGGTTCTCTCTGCATAAAAGTTTGCAAATTAAGTGGGTGTTAACCTATCAAAGTGAGTTAACTTACTACTTAAACATTGCACTAACCAAGCTTACACGTAACTTGGTGTTCAAAAACTGATTAAACCTACGTATGTATTTAGCCATGAGCATTTGGAGGCCTTGGCTGATTGGTGGCTTGGAAAAACAATGTAAGAATACTTAAAATCCTTATTATATAGTTGTCATGTCATTATGCTAATTGAAAATGAAAGTCGTGGGAATTTTGGGCATTATAAATTTAATTATGTGTTAACATGTGTAACAACATTTTTGGTTGGATAGTTTGATATGCTAATGACCTATAAGGTCAAGGAAAATAATTATGGGTCAAAAATATAATTTATAAAATATATGGTAGCAAGGGAAGTAAAACCGAGACCAAACATGACCTTAAATGACTTAACTATATACTATAATGTTCCATAACATTTTTAGTTGGTAATATAAGGTTTGGATGACATAAAATGTCATAGGAATTTATTAAATGATTTTAGGAAACATTAAAGGAAAACTAAATATTAAACCGTAAGCAATATGTTTTTTTCTGACATTTATGTTTAATCTTATCCAATGTTAATTAATGTAGCAAGGCCAAGCATTTTAGGCCATTTAATTTAATTGCTATATTAAGTTAAAGAAAAAATGGATTTAAAATGAATTTAGAACAAAATGATTTCTACCGTAGGTAGTTGGGACTTATTTGCAATTTAAATAAATTTTAGAGGCTGGATATAAGTAAAACCGAAAACTATATGTTAAAAGAATTATTCTATGAATTTTATTAAGTTTTATAAAATATGGGGGTCAAATTGTAATTTTTGAGAAAGTGTGGTCAAAACCGCAAAGACATAAACCTATGGTCAAACTAGTGTATATTGCGTCAACATTGACCCAAAATAAAGCCTTGACCAAATTTAATGCCATAAATAATTAATGTATGAGCTTATAGTAACATTAAAGGTGGAATGTTGAATTTATAAAACTTTTGGGGGTTAAAATGCAAATACCGAAAAATAAGGGTATAGTTTGGTTAATTTAGTGATTTATATCCTAAGTATAAAATTGGGAATTTTTGGAGTTATATAAGTGGGTATATTGATAAAAGAGTATAATATATGATTTTTGTGACACATAAAAATATATAATATAAATTTGGGTCAATGTGTAAATAAGTAGAAAATGTGGGCGGAAAGAGAATTTAGAAACAACATGGGGGCTGTTTGGAATAAAGTAACAAGAAACTATAGGTTATATCAACAATAAATATCAAGACCATATAATATAACCTATATGTATAACTTGTTATAATGTATGTGGATATTATGTAAATAAGAAAAATATTGTAGCTGGAAAATAAATATACCAAACAGCTATGGGTTGTTCGGTAATATATAAGAAATAACATATAAAAACTATGTGTTATAATTATTGTAATGTTTGGACGATATAACATATGTTATGTAAAAATATTATGAGATTTGTGATAAAAGAATAAATATGAAAAAAATTGAAGGGTTAAAACAAAAACAAACAGAACTTAAGGACTGTTTGGTGTTTCAGAAATTTAAAAACATAGTATATTCATATTGTATGATTTAAATGTTATAGTATATGGTAAGTTAAGTATGTTATAGAAAATGTGGTGAAATTGTAATATTTGAAAAGTATAGGATTTGAAAGGAAATGAAATGGAAAATACATGCCTTTTCGGCAATAATGAATAAAGAGATATTAAAACCATAGGTTATATCTTGTTATAAAGTTTTGGTGTTATAAAATAAGATATTTATAACATGGTATAAGTTATGTGGCTATATTGTAATTAATGGGAATTATATAAACAAAGTGGTACAAGTATATTATATATATATACTATGTTCGGTAATAATATTAGTTACTAAAACTATATGTTATAAAGTGTAATGCCATATAAAGTATCATACCATATGGTATCATGATATAAGTGTAACACAAGATAATAATATGTGGTCAAAGTATATTGTATAAAATTATACATGCTGGCGCATGCATATGTCCATAAATCAAAAATGAAGATATAAACTATAGTAAACAATGACATAAACATAAGGTTTTATACGAATACTACTTGTCACATAAATGAGAAGTTATATAACATAAGGTATATCAAGAAAATAATCTAACATACCTTGTAAAGTAACGTTGCATGGAATGCACGTAATATAACAGTTGAATTAAATATACGAGAACGAACGGAGGTATATAAAGCGTAGCGCTTATAAAATACTACGAGTAGTAAAATATAATTCCTATGTTAGAAACGTTAATGACGACGTTCGTATAGAAACCGACGACTTCGCTAAACCGAATATTAATACTTACTACGAGTAAGGAATTTTTAAGATAACTATACGTAAATTAGTAACAGTTGAAAAATCCAGGGCGTAGTACTGGGACTACATACGTATTCGGAAATACCGAATCATACTGTCATGTGGATTGATATATAGCGTTCTTCGTATTGTTAGATCGCCTGTCAGACGTGTGCGCGCTCGAGAAAGCTTAGTGGTCTACACTGTGCGGCCTTGACACGGTGTACGGTATGTAAAGGGGTTTGATCCGGGTTGACCTGAGGAATTCCTCGGGCTCGGATTTGTTTGATAAATAACTTGTGTGGATGTATGTATGTGATTATGTGTGTGATGGATATCTGTGTCTACTGCATTATTTATTTATGCACAAACGTCCTACGGGACTAATACTATGTCGACTATAAGATCGACTTATATTAAATTACATATGCGAGACGTGTGATTGGAATTACCGTTGCCTGACCTAATACGCTAAGTAATACAAGTATGTAGTTATAACCTAAGTAAAACACTTAGGAACGGGACACGACATTGTCAGTCCCTAGAGCTTCGACTCGAACATAAATACTACCTAGAATCATTCTAGGCTGGGGTAAGGCCCACAGGGAAGCCAACAAAATAAGTGATATTCTCCATAAATAAAACGGTAACTGAATTACTAACTAAAGAAGTTAACAGTGGAGTGGGAATGAAAGTGATGTGTACCTTAATCCAGACAGTCACTGGCTGCGGGTCGCGCGTAGAGATCTCTTGGGTTATCCTGTATCGGGTTTACCCTAGTTAATCCTGAACGAACCTAGATAGATCGTCAGGCGGAGTGTGCTACCGTTGGCACCAGGCCCTTGGCCACCTAAATGGACGCCTTTACAAAGGCAAAGTGAAATAGTCCCAGAGTCTTTGGACGATCAGGGCAGTGAGCACCTTGTATGTACGTGGGACTACTGTCCGAGTGAGTATATTTCGGGTTATCCTAATTGACGCCCGGCAGTGCTAACCCAATCAAATGATATGTGAGGGCCCGGGGGGGCGAGTGTTGTAATACGTGATGATGTTAACATATGACGAATGAGTTACCAATGCTATCGTATTGTAATGATGTGTGACTGTGCTGCGTATGTTTATAAATGACTGTTTGGATTGGATGGATGGTTATATAATCATGCATGTTGTTACAGTACTTATTATATCAGTAAAATGGTAAAGCATGAAATCAATCTAATATCAAGATGGTTAAAAAATGACAAGTGACCAATAGGGTCCATGCCCGGCATACTCAGCGTCTATCGCTGAGACTACACTTATTGTGCAGGTTGTTGATCACGTTGGAGCCGAAGTGCGGGAACAGGGTAGCTAGGGTTACTTTAATTATTGCGTAAGGAATTTATTTTATAACGATATCAGTCTGTGGATGTATGACAGTACGGTTGTATTCATGTGGAATTTGGGTAGAGGCTCACTTGTCGACTGTTATGGATGTGGACTTAGTATGATGTATAGGGATATCTCGTTGTCACAGCGGTTTAGTAGTGATGTGTATTTTGGTTGTTGGATTTAGTTTTGCTTCGTTACTCGCATGGGCGAGTAACGGAAGGTGACACCTGAGTGAGTATTACTGTTGTTAATTATTCTTCCGTTGTAAGACGTTGTATTTATCTCTTAACGTGAGTGACTATTACGTGTTAATTTGAGAGGGGTGTTACAAAAGTGGTATCAGAGCGGAGTACCGCTCTGATTACGAGATACTAGGTTAAGACAGTGAGCTTAGGACTTGGGAAACACGGGAAAACGTTGTGAGATACGAAACTTCTTTGCTTAAATGGAATTATGTGTTAGCAAAGCCTTTGG
Source organism: Limonium bicolor (assembly GCA_023374045.1). Lineage (NCBI taxonomy): Eukaryota > Viridiplantae > Streptophyta > Magnoliopsida > Caryophyllales > Plumbaginaceae > Limonium > Limonium bicolor. Next base: position 83,591,296 of record CM041778.1, read on the forward strand.
CTTGCAAATGTTAGCCCTTGAGGCGCACAAACGAGATGATTGTGATATGATGTGATATTGAGAAGACGAACGGTGATACCGAAGTCTAGTGGTGGTGTGAGCCAGGAAGCTGGCCAAGGGCATAAAGGCCGGGAATATTATCCCCGTTACGGACCAGCTGAGAGCTCAGTACATAAACATCATGAGTACATTGGCGACAATTCACTTTCATGTGGAAGTCCAGTACGGACTACCGCCGACAGTACCCCTCCCGCCACAACCCAATGAGTGTGATACAACTGAGAAAGATAATCCCCAAATACAGGGAAGAGGGCTACCAAGCCCAACAGACCGTCTAAACGCTCTCACACTGAATGAATAATTCCTACTCCTGTAACATGAATAAAAACTCAATACCATACCACCCTTAACGACCAAGCGTTGCAGCAATGGACACCACCAGAGGTGAGTACGACTACTACCGTAACGTCGTGGAAAGGATCACCCAAGACATCAGGGCAAGCGGACCGGGGGCGCCATGAGCTCCGCGAGACCGTCGCCCGTAATGGGGACCTTTAACCATCATACCATTGTATCGTAACACCAAACTGTAAAAAGAGATTATATTGATCACATGGAGAAAAATTGTAAGCATACCATCCTGTTATGTTCAAAGTCCAAACCTAATCCAGTGTACACACAATACTGTGACGCTAGAACCTTGTCGTGACGACACCTGTGGAGAAACAAATTCCGAGCGTTACGCTATTGTGGGTCTAATGTGAGGGAAGACTTGGTTATTTTAATGACAATATGGTTAGGAAAAATTTTCCAATCCAAATACCGTCTTTTTCATGATCAATCATTCTAACGGTACTTAAGCAACCAATGCGGTAGTAAGACAAACAAGCCTTAAACTGACAACCCTACTTGCATGGCGCGCTTGCCACTACAAGCGCTGATTTAAACAATATATCAATAATTCCATCTACCCCGCGCACTTGCTACTGCAAGTGCTGCAAACAACTATGACTGCAGCTACCGCTGCTATTATCATTACAAACGAATTCTGTAAACTGTGTTAGACCAATGGTACAACGCCATGGCTACCAATAATCACCAAACAATTGTACAACTCTAATATAAACTACAGAACCACAATTATTGCAATAAACCGCTAAAATACGAGGCCTACAGCCTCTGAAGAAACCGACAAGTCCGACTAACGCAATAAAAAGGGCACACCAGCCCATGACACCGGCTTAAAAGCCAAGATAACATAATGTAATTATCAAACCATTTAATGGCTGAGTTGGAAGTGGAAGGTGAAACTGGATTCCCGGGGATCAAAGACAAACCAACCACAAATTAGGGTGGAATGATAGTTCAACACTGGTGCTGATCACACCAGGGTCGGACGACTCCGGAGACTCTTCACAAGTTGCCACAATTAATTACAGTCAGAATAGACAAAACTGCAGTATACTAGTTACAAACAACTAGCAACAACCTAGCAATAAAAAATTAAATAAGGAAACTCGTGACTAACAGTTTACGTTATATATATTAAATCATAAAAAATAAAATTACGGAGAGAATACGATCGAATAACAATCGGTACCGACAAAACACGCTACCAGTATACGCCAACCTGCGATGAACACCAGGGAATCAGTAAAACATATCAGTCCACAGACGGACCAAAAGTGGAAAGAACAATTCTACCGTAATACGGCTATTAACAATATCATTCGTAACAATGAACGCGAATCAACACTTAACGCATGGATAATTACCACCTCTGAGCACTACCTTTACCAAGGAGTGTTGTGTACGGTTATGCACAAAAACAAAAACGAACAATGTCAAGATTCATACTGATTACGAGACAAGTTCTAAGTAGAACAATGGCTACCGCCATTGGCGTTCTGCCATGTAAAAAAAATGATAAGTATCAATATGTGTTAAAGACATGTCGTTTACCATTGTGACGACTGTCAGTGATGAATGAATTGGTAAATTAAAACAACGACAAACAACTAAATTAATATTACAAAACACTCAAAGCCGAACGCTAAATAGCGCAAACAAGCAAGTACCAAATGTACAAATAAAGGGCATGCCCAGGAGACCGGGAACACCGACTTCGATTACCTTTCGAGGTATATTACTAACATAACAATGTCTAAATTAATACAATGAAGTAAGGGAGCTACGGTACATACCATAAGCAATGTGAATAGCAATGATAATTAACTAACGGGCACCAAACCGCGGACCGGAAATATAAATAACTGCAGTTACATATAACTAGCACTAAACAATAAGTAACAACAAAAAACATTGCTTACTAGCCGAATACCAGAAGTATATACCAGCATACAATGCTAATCACCAATAGTGATAAATGTTTAGTCCTAACGGACAAACATAATCCTGTGACAAATGGCATACCCTTGTGGATGCAGTACCGCCAATGAGAATGGTTGGAAGGTAAAAGGCCGAGTTGCTCGAGCAGTCATGCAATCTACAATACATCCAATTAAACGGAACAGGGAACAAATATGAATACCCAAGTATGAGAACTTACCCTACGCCGTATCGGGAAGTATAGGTGGGATGTGATAATGATTAAACATGGAGGAAAGGATTATGTATAGTACTCATGGAGATCGAGATAGAAGAACTGACATTGCTAGCTCAGCACGAATATTACATAAACCCATTGCAGCCATACAGACGAACCAACATCTAACGTTTAACTGATTAACAATCAAGTGCTACCTCTAGTGCATTACTAAGGACATGAGTCCAGGGAACAAAAATAATGTTTTCAACCACTTTACCACCATACTACTAGAACATTAACACCTATGACAAGATAACCGACAATGCGGACCAATTCACATCGAACTACAACAAGGACATCCATCAAAAGGGAGATTGACGATTGAATACTTCACAATAGCCTTGTGACGGACGCTACCAGTTTACTAAACGAGACATGGGACGACCGCACTCTGATAGGAGCATGTGGGCCTGACAGACTTATTTATAAGTTAGTCAGGTAAGTAGTAATGTATCAGTACGGTACCCCATGCACGTAGACAAGTAGTGTTAGGAACACGAGAAGTAGTCAACTCCGTGCTACAGACAGTGATGCAGATCACCTCGAAGATGGACAAGGAGAGCCGCAGTTAAACCAACGGGCTAGAGAAACCAAAAATCTTCAACACAGACTAACAGACAGTACTTGTACACTTACTATGGCATATTAGAGGTGGTTTAGATTCCCTAGGAATTCACTACAACCCCATCAAATCCCTCTGTACCAGGTTATACCGAAGACACTAGTTTCAGGAAAACTGGGCCTGCAAAAAAAAAATGAAAACCTGATAACTTCTCTTTGCTTTCTTCTGTTTGTTCATAAATCTGCCTTTAAATTTCCCCTCAACCTGATAGCCCAACTAGTTAAGTGTATTACCAGTTTTTCACTTCGACACAGACCCCAAAACAACATGGGCAATCTCTCTGCACACAGTTATACATAACTGAAAAAAAAATGTAAAACAGAAACTCAAGTCTGATATCTTTTCTTCTGTTTCTCTTCTGGTTCCTTCATCTAACATCTGACTCTTTTCCCGAATTGCTTATCCAATAGTTTAGTGTTAAATCAAGACCCAATCCCCAAAACATACTTATAATAACATAGACAATACCACTGGAAGCTCTTTACGCAGAAACAGAAGCTGAAAGAAAAAAACTGAAATCATACTTCAGTACACTCCTCCTTTATTCCATCAGTTAGGTTGTGAAACTGACTCCTAGTCTTCTCCCTAAGTATTTATAACTTACTTGGGTGTATTAGAAATGTATTGTATGGATGAACGATACGTAGAACCCTCAAAAGGATCACGTTGACTACGCAACGATGAAAGACAAAGCTAGCACACTAGCAGACGCCTCAAGCAAGGAACAAAACGTTATGACAACTTACAACCGACAAATCGACTGAATTAAGGTATACGCGGAAGCAACCAACAGGAATAGCCATCAACAATAAAAACGTGGGCAAAATTTAAACGAGTAAAACTCACAGAAAATGATTTGAAATGGAAGATGAGGTTACTGAACTCTAATACGAGCACAACATATGGATTTCCCTGGCAGAAAGTAGGAAGAACCATACGAACGTTGATGCTAACCCGACACACGCGAAGACGTAACGGACATCAAAACGAAGCAAGTAACGAAAAAACTACAACAATGTGTTACTCCGGAACATAACCACTAGGAGACACGGATGACAATCTTTATCTAGGTGGACAAGAAGGCTAGTACGTCTCAGTATTAAGAAGACAAGTGCAAATGGCACTAAGTACTAATAATAGACAATGTCATATGACACCTCAAGCTGAGAATTAGTAAGAGAAGATACACGCATGTATGCTAGTAATCCAAACAATGGGATATACGACATAGAAAGAGGCAAACTGAGCCTATGACCATGGGTCTGCACCTCTGTACGGAGCGAGTGGGCCCATTAAAACCGATTCGGGAGAAAGCACAAACACGTGCCTCACCCCTTTAAATGTTTTGCAGCCCGGGAGGGCTAAAGCCATACCCGTCTCTCTGATATGAGAAAAATCTACTCCAAAGGTGGAAGACGCCACATGAGAGTTAGAGAACTCTATGAGAGCCAAGTATCCAGCTCTCCTTGTTGAGCGGTTGTCGTATACTTGTGGGGTACGAGGGCGTAACCCTTTCTAAGGGGGGTAGAGCCTCTTGGCTGTGCACATGTTTGCACTGAATTTTGTTGTTTCATATGCGGGGCATACATTGGTTTAATGGTATGTTTGTTGGTATGCGGGGCATACGATGTTTGTTGCTTGTTGTTTCGAATGCGAGGCGTACAGTGAACTGGTAGTATGCGGGGCATACGTTGTTCGTTGCTATTGTTTGGTCATTTTGTTGGTGTTGTTTGGTACGCGGGGCGTACGTGGTTGATTTTGTTTGTGTGAGATGTGCACTTGTATGTATGAATCTGATGAAATACTTGTTTGAATGATGTGTTTATACCTATGTGTAGTACGTTTCTTTATGATACTGTGATATATATGTTTATAGTGCCTTGTAGATTGATTACATATGGTATCGCCTAGATACGAAATGAATCATTAGTTATAGAATGTGGAATGATGGTATGGTATGGACACCTCGGGGAGGTTGTCAGGGTTGGTAGAACTAATAGGAAATGATGGTGCTGATGGATCGCCTATATCCATATATGTTTGAACTAATGACAAATGATGGCTATGTGCGGTATAAGCACAATACGACGTGTGTAAATGATATATCATATAGATATTCATTATGGGACTATATGGGTAGTATTAATACACCTATTTAAGTAAAGCGACTTCGGGACGAAGTCTTTTTAAGGGGGGTAGACTGAAATACCCCTAGTTAATTAAATATTGATTAAACATATAATCAATTAAATTAAGGCCTAAACATGCCTTAAAAAAAATTCAACACAACAAAGTTTAACAGAAAACAAGAATTACACCCTTTGACCTTTTAGGGTGATTAAATATCCAAACGAACTCTGTTTGACCTAAAATTTTAACCTGAGCCTTATAACACATAAATGAACATATTAAAACCGTTTCCAAGGGAAACCTAGCTCAAAAACTCATTAGAACACAAAATGTGCATCAAGCTTCCTTAAAGCACATTTTTGTGAGAGTGCCTCCAAAATGAGTTCTATTTAATTTTAGGGTCTTAAATATCCTTAAATATACTAATGGGACATAATGTACCACATTGAAATGTATAAATCAAGTTTTTCAAAAAAACCACAAATATGTGCATTGTTTTGTGAAAAATAACCAAATAGTACAAAAATAACATTTATCTCTTAATTATGTCTATGGTCAATATGTTTCCTTGACCTTGACTGTTATATTACGGCCAGTATAAGCCTCTTGTAACCCAGCACACTACCTTTACCAATCGCAAGTAAATATACATCGCTTCATTTCTACATTGATAAAGTAATAAGTACATGTTTATATAATATAAAACAAAGCCACAGCTCCCCACCTTGTACACATAGTCGTCGCTGTCTATTCGCCACCTTACCACTTGCGGACCTGCACACCACCGAGTACACACAAAATATGGGCATTACTGTGTCATGAACATGTGTCTTATATAATAATGTTAATCAACCTACTCCTACCCATCCTCTACCCATTTGAACCGACAACCCAGCAAGCTCAAACGAATTCTTAGACGCGGGGAACTTCCCACTTGACCACAATTACCAACCCACACCAACTACTACCTCTTCTCAACCGAGCTACTTTCTTTCTTTTCTGCATGTCTCTTTTTTTTCCACTTCGGTACCTGCTTCCCTTCTTCAACAGAGAACTCCACACTCATCCTTGCTGTTGCAGAACCGAGAGTGATGCTCATCTTCCATTGCTTCTACCTACGGCTATAGGCGGTTGCTTAAGGCACGAAATTGTCCGTTTCCTCCTCCTTTTCTCCTCTTTCCATTAAGCCCATCTACTTCCATTTTCTTCCAGCATTTTGAGGGGAGTTGGAGCTAGAAGATAGGGGTGTTTACGGTGGAAAAACCAGAAAAGAGAAGGGAGTATGACACTAGTTAAACAAGGTAAAAATTCATGCACTATATTACCGTCCTTATTCCAGTTTTCCCAGCTCTTTTAAGCCCTCTCTCTGTCTTCTTCACGTACAAAACCAGAGCAGCCCACTCATCTCCATTTATGTCCAGCAAGCAAGCTGTGTTAAAGCTTGAAGAAGAGCAGTCTCTCGGCTGTTACAAAAAGAGAAAAAGGGAAGCTAACCAAACCAACTTCTTAAGGTAAGACACATGCTAGAAACGAGTTCATTACCTCCTACTATACTACCGGTTCATCCCAGTTTCTTTTCCCAGCTCTATATGAGCTTCTTCTGCTGGTTTCTTCACGAACAAACAGAGAAGAGCACCTAACTGATTTTGAGCTCTTTCTCTTGGTTTCTTCACGTGCAAAACAGAGAAGAAAACCATTCATTATCCATGCAGTAGAATGTCTATACCAAGAGCTACACTTCCATCAGTTCGGTAAGGAAATACCCACTACTTTTCCTCCTTGAAATACCGGTAATATGTCCAGTTATTCACTGCTTTTCACGCCTGAAAACAGAAGAAGAAAAGGGAAGTATGATACTAGTAGAACTACGGTAAGACTCTTCATGAAACTAGCCTATTCTACCTTCTTCATTTCGTTAAGTTCTCCAGCTCCCTGAGCCCTTTCCTCACTTCTCTCTTCACGTAGAAACCAGAGGAAATGCCCAGCTTGGAGAAGGAAACAAACCCACGTAAACCCCTTGCCTTAGCAAGCTCTTGGTAAGAAAAAATTCCACTTCTTTCTCCTTATGTTACCGAGTGCATGTACTAGTTTAAGCTCCATTTTAACACCTGTTTTTCCCAGCTCAAAACTTACCTACTTCACGTACAAAACAGAGAGGAAAGAACCTCCTTTATCCATGCATTGCAACGTGAGTACAGGGAACTGACTTCCCATCCTTTTCGGTAAGAAAACCAAGCCTTGTTTTCCTTCTTGTTCTACCGAGTATAGCTGCTGGAATAAGCACCAGTTTAACTCTTGTTTTGCTCACTAAAATCAGGCGCTAACAGCCCTTACCAAGCCTACAAGTTAAGGTAAATGTCATGCTTTTATCAAGCTTAAAATAACCCTTAATGACCTATGTACTCTACGGTTAATGCAAGCTTGTTTTCTTGACATAAATGATGCTGAAGGGGTGCTAGGACTATGGGTTCTCTCTGCATAAAAGTTTGCAAATTAAGTGGGTGTTAACCTATCAAAGTGAGTTAACTTACTACTTAAACATTGCACTAACCAAGCTTACACGTAACTTAGTGTTCAAAAACTGATTAAACCTACGTATGTATTTAGCCATGAGCATTTGGAGGCCTTGGCTGATTGGTGGCTTGGAAAAACAATGTAAGAATACTTAAAATCCTTATTATATAGTTGTCATGTCATTATGCTAATTGAAATGAAAGCCGTGGGAATTTTGGGCATTATAAATTTAATTATGTGTTTAAAAAGTGTAATAACATTTTTGGTTGGATAGTTTGA
>CM041778.1:83599948-83640151 GCA_023374045.1 Limonium bicolor
GTAGCCTGAAACTTCTCTTCAGTTTCTTCTTTCTTTTCTGTAACAACCTGATTAGCCTGTTTCTTATTTTTTCCAAATCTCCAACCATTTGGAAAACCATGTTTAGCATAGCAACTGTCCTCAACATGCCCTATTTTACCACAGTAAGTGCACGTATCCTTGTTCTTTCTTCCTTTATCCCTCTGTTGCCATTTCATTTGTTGCTGCGGACCACTTTTCCTTCTACAGAATTAGCAAAAGTGGTTGTTTCATTCTCATTCCTTTTCTTCTTACTACTTTCTCTCTGTCGCTCCTCAGAGAGAATGAGAGAATATGCTACCTCCGTAGTAGGCAAACAGTTCATCATCAATATATTCCCCCTGACATTTACGTATACATCATTCAGTCCCATCAAGAAACTAAAAAGCTTATCCTCCTCCAACATCTTTCTCATTTTCTCAGCCTCTCCACAATTACACACTTGCATCCTTTCGAATTGGCAACAGAGTTTAATTCATCCCAGAGTTTCTTAAATCTGGTAAAATATCCACTAACAGTATCATTCCCTTGTTCCAGAATACAGATCTCCTTCTTCAGATTAAATCTACGTGTGCCATCAACTTGATCAAACCTGGCCAGCAAGCTCTCCCACATCTCACGAGCCGTAGTGCTAAAAACTAGACTCTCGCAAATATCCTTGCTTAAAGCATTTAGGATCCAGGACATAACTAAGCCATTACATCTAAGCCACGCCTGATCCTTAGCCTCATCATCGGTTGGTCTAGTAATTTTCCCTTCTATCAATCCAAGTTTGTTCTTAGCCATTAAAGCTATCAACACGGTTCTCTTCCATGTCTGAAATCCAGTACCGTTAAACTTAGGTGCTAGAATCATACCGGATGATCCGTAGTGTGTACGTACAATGGATCTGAAGGATCGACTCCAGATTCCTTCGTTCTCGATCCAGTAAGACTCTCAATTAACTGCTCCATTGAAACGCCTGTGGTGTTCTCAGCCATAGAAGGAGACAGATCGATCGAATCTGCAACTGGAAAGGAAAGATCGATCCAGATCGAACAAGTATACTCTCGATGTTAGGTCAGGCCGTCGCTGCCTACTCTGATACCATGTTGTGATGTTTTGGTGAGAAACGAGTTTCAGAGAGAAGAGAATGAGAGAGCGCAATCGAGAATGACTAACATCGAGAAAATAACATCAGGACTTGTTATTCAAGAATAGAGATCAAGAGTATTTATAGAAGAGAAACTATGGGAGAAGCGGGAAAACAATATCTAAATGAAGACAGCTGGACAAGAACAGCTGGCAATTTATTTAAAGTAAACTAAACATAACAAACATGAGCTAATGTATCTCGACACTAGGTCATTGTCGTCCATAAGCATATTAACCAGGTGCTCGAGTATTTTTTGAAACTACCAGCTACACATTATCATTAGTAGAACACCATATGTAAAGTACATGAACCGTGTTTCTAGCAAACCCCCAAGTAATTAAACCAGTTGGCAATGGCATAGGTGAGAACCATACCATAACCTGACCTACTCCCACATACCAGGATGCATTTTCTACTAGTTTTAAGAACATTGATCCCTTAAAACTCATCTAGAAAGTATAACAACCAAAACTGTACCATATTGGTACTAAGCAACTTGACATACCATAGTGTAAGGTATGTAAAGTTGGATCTAATAAACATTACATCTAGCAAGTAATTAAGTCAGCTAACTATACTAGATAAACAAGACCATAACTTATATGCTGCTAAACGAACAACTAGGAACTTAGGCATAAACATAGCTTCAAGAAGTTACAACCCAACCATGGTTGGACAAGTACTATGCTGAGCCTGGAAACTATTTTTATAACTGTTATTGCCTCGAGAAACCCCCTGCAAAGTTGTAAGTTGCGGTCCCCTTCTTCATCCCGATTTAACTGGAGAATCACCACCACACCCAAATGCTCCATTCTAGGCTGCGACTGCACTTTGACTTGCACTACGCTCTGGTCCTCCTTTGTTGTCAACCCAAGACAGCTACAAGTGGCCGCCACCGCCATATCCCATCAAAGCGTCCACATGTCACTACAGGGGATGAGAAGGCTTGAGCACCAACAGATAAATCCACCGACACATGAAATTGGGCAATTATCACCAACAGAAGATGGATAAGTGATGAACTCATGAAATCGGTGGAAAGTGTAGTTTACATATGCAGCCTATTGAAGCTCGGTAACCATGGCGAGGAGACTTGAGCACTTACATATTTTCCCACCGATTCCTGCAGCTAGAAAACAACCATTGACAAAAAGGTGAGAACCGGTGAACTCGTTAAATCGGTGGCTGCAAGTAACCAATTTGACTAATGAAAACTCGATGGAGTCAGTGCAGCAGGTGAGCACTATAAATCGGTGCAAGGCTTGAGGCGCAAACCCGTAAAGGTTGTGACAAGACAACATCAACACAAGTGACTACAAATTTGTGGGTCAACAATCACCTTCCTCCCAGACTATTACACTTTGTTGTGCACCAAGAATGAAAATCCCAAATTCCTACACATGCAAAGGAGTACCATTTTTATCAACAAAGATAAAAAAACGAGACAAAAGCAAAATGAGAAAGGGGGAGAAATTAGGAAAATGATGACCGTCGGAGAATGGAGTCACGCATGAGACCACTAAATCTAGAGAAAACTGGATTCAAGGAGTTACTAAAGAATTAGCTAAAGATAAACAAGGGTCAAGAAAAAGAGGCCTAGAAAGACCCTCTTGTCAAAAAGAGAAGCCATCCTTCCGCCGAAGGAAGAAGTTTTTTTTTCCAGAAGAATAAACTGAGCATGAAATTTTTTATAATCAAGCTTTTAAAGGATTTGCTTCATTGCAAATAAAGCCTCTACGATTTGGACTTCGTGTGTTTAATAATTTCACATGTGAATGGAAGACCGTTTGTAGTCATATTGATCATGGATAATCACATTCCATGTTATTCGTTTGACACCCTCCTCTTGGTTGGCTATGATAGTGTTAGCTTGGTTTCAGAAAAACCAGTGAACCTGAAATTGATTGTTCCACTACTAGGTGCTTGAGTTGGACATGGATCTACTAGATTTTGTTGAAACACCCTAATTTCCTCTACAATTGATCACATACTTCCAGCAAGGTTGTAAATTGTTAGGACTTTCCTCCTAAGTTGGCAGCCTACCAAGGTTGAAAATTTAATCAAGCACATGTAATTCAAGGTAGGTGGTACACTTATTATGACTTTGGTAAGTTCATTTCACATTGAACTTAATGCTTCACTACCACACTTCATTTCCTATAAATACCCACATAACTTGAGTTGTTTTTCATCATCCAAGTTCAAGCATTTAGAACTTGAGGAGAGGATCAAACAAGCTGCACAAGTGTGCAAAGAGAGTAAACGGAGAGGAAAAACAAAGAAGAAAAAGAAAGAGTTTATAGCTTCTTTTTTCTAATTCTTGTTTGTTCCCTTTTTGTTATTTCTACAAAATTTGAGAGCTAGAGCCTTTGATATTTATTCGAAGAAGATCACCATTGTAATCCCATTATTGTTATAGTGGAAGGTTTGGATCGGTGCTTTCGATCCCGAGGTTTTTTACCCTACATTCAAGGGGTTTTCCTCGTTAAAATATCGTGTGTCATTTCCATCGATTTTTCGGGTCTCTTTTTTATCTTTCTTGTCTCCATCTCGCACCATATTTTCCCAACAGACTGGTATCAGAGCCCAGACTCTCTTAGTATGCTCTGTGGTTGCAGCTAAGCTGATCTTCCACATCAGAAAAGAAAGTTTTGGTTAAGATTCCGCAAAACGAGATGGAGAAAGAAAACGTTGTTGCCCATGATGGAGATATGTTCAAACTAACGGCAGACAACTTCTCCTATTGGAAGCCCATGATGGAGGACCACTTGTACTGCAAAGATCTACATGAGCCGATCTTGAAGAAAGAGAAGACCGGAGCCAAAACTGATGAGGAGTGGAAACTACTAAACCGGAAGGCGGTGGCTCTCATCAGAAAATTCATCGACAAAAGTTTGTTCGAGCATGTTTCTTCCTACACTAATGCTTATGAGTTATGGGAGAAACTTGAGACGATGATACAAAAGAAAACGCCACGCAATAAGGCTTTTCTAGTCAGACAACTAGTAAAGCTTGAATACAAAGATGGCCAAAGCATGATCGAGCATTTGAACAACTTCAAAGGGCTCGTCAACAAGTTAGCGAAGGTGTCAATGACGATCGATGAAGAGCTGCAAGCATTGTTACTTCTCAGTTCTCTTCCAGAGAGCTGGGATACCTTGGTGGTCACTCTCAGCAATTCAGCCCCTGAAGGTAAAATTACCTTGGACACGGTCACCGATAGCCTTCTTAATGAAGAGGCTAGGAGAAAAGAACGTGGTTTCTCCACAATACAGACAGAGGCGAACGTTGCTGAAAATCGTGGAAGAAATGAGCAACGGAATAAAGGTCGCGGACATAAGGGCGATCGATTCAGGGGGAGATCGAAGTCAAGAAGCCGATTCACATGTTATTATTGTGGCAAACCGGGCCACAAGAAATCCGAATGTCGTAAGTTCATTCGAGACCAGAAAGCAGGCAGTACCAATCAAGATCAAGCCGAACAAAGATCAACAACAGCTGTGGCTTCAAAGGATGATGGAGAGGTCTTCATCACCAAAATTGACGAGTCACTAAATTTAGCTCTTGGTGATTGTTCATGGGTCATTGACTCTGGAGCATCCTTTCATGTTTCCCCAAATCGAGATCTATTCTCAAACTACCAAAGTAGTGACTTTGGAATTGTGAAGATGGGAAATGAAGGAAAAGCAAGATCATTGGCAAAGGAGATGTCGAGATGATGACAAACACAGGCTGCAAATTGATATTGAAGGATGTTAGACATGTCCCTGACATGCGTCTAAATCTTATGTCAGTCGGTAAACTTGACGATGCCGATATGACCAGCAACTTCGGAGGTGGAAAGTGGAAGCTTGCTATGGGAAATATGATATTTGCTCGTGTACAAAAACAAGGCTCTCTTTACATAATGCATGGTAAACCGAGCAAGGGGGAGATTAATGTAGCTCGTAGTGGTGCAGATTTGGAGTTATGGCACCGGTGACTCGGCCATATGGGTGAGAAGGGATTGCAAATCCTTGCCCGCAAGCAACTACTTCCCAACGTTAAAGGTGAAACTCTAAGCCATGCACCGACTGTTTGGCTGGAAAACAAAATAGAGTTGCTTTCCACACTTCCTACCGACCAAGTAGAGAAGAAGTATACTGGAATTAGTGCACACTGATGTGTGCTCTATGACAGAGAAATCTTTGGGTGGTGCATTATATTTTGTCACCTTCATTGATGACCACTCAAGAAAAGTATGGTTATACCTATTGAATCGAAGGACAGGTACTTGATACCTTCAAGGAGTTTCATGCCAAAGTGGAGCGTGAGACCGGTAAAAAGTTGAAGTGTGTTCGTGCCGACAACGGGGGAGAATATCGTGGCCCTTTTGACACTTTTTGTAGGAGCCTAGGTATTAGGCTTGAGAAGACACCACCAAAGACTCCACAATTGAATGGTTTAGCAGAGCGTATGAACCGAACTATTGTTGAAAGAGTTCGATGTATGTTGTCACATGCCAAACTGGCCAAGTACTTCTGGGGTGAAGCAGTAAAGACGGCAGTAGACATCATCAACTGCTCACCATCAGTTCCATTGTCCGGAGAGATTCCAGAGGAGATATGGTCTGGGAAGAAGGTCAACTACAACACTTTCAAGGTGTTTGGGTGTCGAGCATTCGTCCACATTCCAAGAGATGAACGCTCAAAGTTGGATGCTAAGACCAAGGAATGTATCTACCTTGGTTCACCAAAGGATGAGATGGGTTATCGGCTATGGGATCCTAAGATAAGAAGATTGTCAGAAGTAGAGATGTAGTCTTCTTCGAAGATCAAACAACCAAGGATCGAGAGCAACCCATCAAAGCCACAAGCATCATTATCCCCAACCAAGATCCTGTACCAGTAGTTCATAGCCATGATCAAGGTGCACTAGGAGATGTCAATGCCAACGATGATCAAGAGACTCCACCAGTAGAACATGGTGTTGATGAAACTGAGCCAACACAAACCCATGAAGTACCTACCGAGCACGACCTTCATGAGGAGCCTCAGTTAGACGATCTACTAGACAGAAGCACTACCTCAAGATATCCATCTGATGAGTATACTGCATTCACAGATGAAGGAGCCAGAATCTTTTGAGAGCATTACTGATGATCATAACACTGATTGGATGGAAGCCATGCAAGAGGAAATGCAATCCTTGCATGAGAATCAGACGTATGACCTAGTAGAGTTACCCAAAGGCAGACGAGCGTTGAAAAATAGATGGGTGTACCGCTTGAAGACGGAAGATAACGGTTCAAAACCAAGATATAAAGCCAGGCTAGTTGTGAAAGGATTCAGAGAAAAAGGAATAGACTTCGAGGAGATATTCTCTCCAGTGGTAAAACATTCATCTATTCGAGTTGTACTCGGCCTAGCTGCTTGCTTGGACCTGGAGATTGAGCAGGATGTGAAGACGGCGTTCCTTCATGGTGATTTAGAGGAAGAGATATACATGGATCAACCAGAAGGTTTTGAAGTCCCTGGGAAAGAACATTTGGTATGCAAGCTTAACAAGAGCCTTTATGGCTTGAAACAAGCACCGAGACAGTGGTACAAAAAGTTTGAGTCTTTCATGATCAAACACAATTTCAAGAAGACAGTCACTGATCACTGTGTGTTCATGAAGAAGTACTCAACTGGTGACTTCATCATTCTACTTCTTTATGTAGATGATATGCTCGTGATTGGCCAGGATGCAACCAAAATAGCAGCCCTGAAGAAGGCGCTTAGTGGATCCTTTGCTATGAAAGATTTAGGACCAGCAAAGAAGATATTAGGCATGGCAATCACTCGAGATCGGTCAAAGAAGTTATTGTGGTTATCTCAAGAACAGTATGTAGAGAAGGTTCTTGAAAGATTCAACATGGAGAAATCAAAACCAGTAAGCACGCCATTAGCTCCTCACTTCAAGTTAAGTTCGAGTCAGAGATCATCAGCAGGAGATGATGATATAGAGAAGGTGCCCTATTCATCAGCGGTGGGTAGTCTCATGTATGCCATGGTGTGCACACGTCCCGACCTAGCTCATGCAGTCGGAGTTGTTAGTAGGTTTCTATCTAATTCCGACAAAGAGCATTGGAATGCGGTCAAGTGGATCTTTAGATATCTTCGAGGCACTACCAAGAGGTGTTTGTGCTTCGGAAGAGGAGAACCTGTGTTAGAAGGGTACACAGATGCAGATCTCGCCGGTGATGTTGACTCACGGAAGTCTACCTCAGGTTATCTGATTACCTTTGCAGGGGGAGCTGTTTCATGGCAGTCGAGACTTCAGAAATGTGTTGCTTTATCAACCACCGAGGCAGAGTACATTGCCGCTACAGAAGCGTGCAAAGAGATGTTATGGATGCAGGGTTTCATGCAAGAACTTGGCCATGAGCAAGAACGCTATGAGCTTCGATGTGATAACCAAAGCGCTATTCACCTAGCTAAGAATCCAAGTTATCATTCTCGGACAAAACATATTGAAGTTCGATATCATTGGATCCGGGATGTGATTGAGAAGAAGCTAGTCTATCTAGAGAAGGTTCACACCGATGATAACTGGTCCGACATGATGACCAAGGTCATTCCGGTCACTAAGTTTGAAAGATGCTGCCATGGAGCTGGAGTGATGGCTCCCCAACTCGTCGGAGGGGGAGATTTGTTAGAACTTTCCTCCTAAGTTGGCAGCCTACCAAGGTTGAAAATTTAAGCACATGTAATTCAAGGTAGGTGGTACACTTATTATGACTTTGGTAAGTTCATTTCACATTGAACTTAATGCTTCACTACCACACTTCATTTCCTATAAATACCCACATAACTTGAGTTGTTTTTCATCATCCAAGTTCAAGCATTTAGAACTTGAGGAGAGGATCAAACAAGCTGCACAAGTGTGCAAAGAGAGTAAAAGGAGAGGAAAAACAAAGAGGAAAAAGAAAGAGTTTATAGCTTCTTTTTCTAATTCTTGTTTGTTCCCTTTTTGTTATTTCTACAAATTTGAGAGCTAGAGCCTTCGATATTTATTCGAAGAAGATCACCATTGTAATCCCATTATTGTTATAGTGGAAGGTTTGGATCGGTGCTTTCGATCCCGAGGTTTTTTACCCTACATTCAAGGGGTTTTCCTCGTTAAAATATCGTGTGTCATCTCCATCGATTTTTCGGGTCTCTTTTTTATCTTTCTTGTCTCCATCTCGCACCATATTTTCCCAACATAAATTGTACTATTTATCTTTCTTTGAAGGCCTAAAGGCGTATTTCATGAAAGTATGAATATCCAAACCTTCTTGTAGAACAGTTGTGCAACTCCGGTGAAAAATCTTCTTGTTCTTCCGTTGGTGAGTGCTTTGGGCTTATGGGCTTGGTGGAGACAATATTGTTCAAAATCTAACCCCAAGATATGCATATTATTGTGCACTTCTGAATTAGTCCATTAGTCGGCCTCACATTTCTAGAAGAGTTGAGAATTAGTAAAACGTAGCTTGGTGAATTACAACATGGACTTTAATATTTCATCACTAAAGATTACATATCAAATATGATTATTTATTGGGAAATTTTATTAAATGCCTCTATATTTTTGATAAATTCATGAAATGCCCCCACCCCCGACAAAGAAAGTCACAAAATGCCACTACTTTTTTATAAAAATCCATGAAATGTCATTATGTCATTGACCGGAAGGAAACAAATTACTTTTAAAAAATCACAATATGCGAGTGCTAAAAAATTCATGAAAATTCACAAAAAAATCAAAATACTTTAAAAATATAGATAACTATAAAAATAATTAAAAAATTATAAAAATGAAAAATTAAATAATAAAAATATTTAAAATATTAAAAAAATTAAATATTTATTAAAATTTAAAATTATTCAGTACCATAAAAAAGAATATAGTGTTTTAAATATATAAATTATACCAACTTTTCAATCAATTTATACCAATTAAGTACCATAATTTATACCAATTCAATAACATAAATTTTACATTACATTTTTTAGATTATTTATTTTTGTCAATTTAAATTAGTTGTTTAAAAATATGATTTTATATTTTTAACTAATATTTAGAAAATTTATTTAAAAATAATTATATTATATTTTACATAAAACTTTGTGACATAATAGTTATAGATAACAAAAAATATTACGTCCTCAAATTATCTGTAAAATAGAATATAAATTATAAAAATAAAGTTTATGAGAATATTTGTTAAAAATATAAATAATTTACTTTGAATAAATAAAAATAAAGAGTATTTTTAAAAATATAAATGATTTATTTAAAATAAATATATTCCTTTTTTAACTAGTATTCAAAAATATTATTTTAAAAATTTATATCTTTTTTGTTTATAAATATATGACATAATATATTTTGTAATCAATATTATGTCAAAAAGTTATCTGTAAAATATAATAAAAATTAAAAATAAAATTTTTAAATACTAGTTATAAAACAATTGATTATAAATAACTAATTTAAATTGGTATAAAAATAATAATCTAAAAAATGAAAGGTAAAAATTATAGTATTTAATTGGTATAAATTATGGTACTGTATAAATTGGTAGAAAATTTTGGTATAAATTATGTGTTTAAATTACTTTAATTCTTTTATGGTACTGAATATTTTTAAAAATCTAAGAAGTATTTAATTTTTTTCAATATTTCAATATTTTGTTATTTTTCAATTTTATAATTTTTTATAATTTCTTAAATATTTTTTATTGCTACCTATATTTATGAAGTATCTTAAATTTTATGTGAATTTTAGTGAATTTTTTAACACTTAGGGACATATTGTAAATTTTAAAAGTACTTTGTTAACTAGTACGATATTTTTATCTTTTTTCCTTGTGTTCAGTGACATATTGACGATTCATGGACTTTTACAAAAATATAGTGGCATTTTAAACTTTTTTTTAGACATTTCATGAACTTAGCCAAACTCTATGAGGATAAAATTTATTGATTGCAAGAAAAATAACTATTTTGGTCGATTTGGGATTTAACTAGTAATACTTACTTTATTTTGTTAGACAATTTTTAGACTATTTTATCTTGTCAAGTTGAGGTTTGAGAGAGAAAAGTAAGATAAATATGAAACCTAAACGAAGAACTGGAAAATCATTTTGTCAACCCGTTTCAATTTTTTTTTTGAAAGATATATATTTTTACATATGCTAGATACTAATTCTGGAATTGAATCGGATGCTCATTGATAAGTCTCTCGAAACGATAATCTAATTGATAAAATACGTCCCAAAATCAGTTCCACTTATGAGGGCAGCTTAGGGGGCCGGCTTTGTGAGAAAATCCATTATCTGTTTACCAACTTGTTTATAACAAGAGAAAAAGAAGTTGTCGAAAGAAATTGCCCGAGTCATCAAGTGGACCAATAAAATCAAGGAGTTCAATCCTAGCGATGGTGCTGCGAGTGATCCTGAGGTCGTGGTACTCAATCAGGTAGCTTGGGGAAGGGACTGAATGCGGAATCAGAAGGAGTCGGCTCTCCCGAATGTGGTGTGGATAAGAAGGTGACTATATCAATTATCATGATCTAAACATTATCGGAATAGTAATCATCAAAACGGAGTGGGAGTAGTAAGAATGGAGGGAAATCGGATGACGACACTCGTTGCTAAATTGATATCTGGATCTGGAAATGGAAGAACAACTGGCGCGATTGAAAATATTGAGTCTAGGTATGATAAACAAGTTGATTTGGGAGGGACTGAAGTGGACAAGATTAGAAGGCTCCTTCGAAATTCGCTCGCGCTTGGAACAAGGTTGTTGCTCATACTGCAAGTCAAGCGTAAGGTGATGTTTATGGAGGATTGCCCTACCTGAAAGGAACCAGACGGCTATGTCTCAGGTGGAAGCTCCGCTGGGGGTTAAATCCCTTTTACAAGTATGAAAAGGTATGATGAACCGAAGTAAATATAATTGCTCAACTTGATGTGTATCTCAATAATAGTGGCATTACTTTGTTTCGATCCGAAACCAGAGGCTGATATAATACAAGTTTCCCCCCTCTTCATTTTGACATCGCGAGTGACTTCGGCAGGCCATATTCAGCTGATAAATTAATAGGTAATAGGCAAAGAATCTTCTAGGCTAACATCTTAGTATTGATTTAATCTTTGATTTTGACGAAGGGGAATTCATTCAACCCATTATATTCGACCGGGATCCTTCGAATGTGTAAGTAGTAAAAACACTCTGCTAAGTAAGGGAGACCAATGCTGGTACTGAGAATATTCAAATTGATAAGAATAACCCTCCAGATGGAAGGAAGGATGACAATACACAAGCTGTCATTACTCTGGAAATTATAGATAAGAACCAAGATGCAGCCAGTCCGAATATGAGAAACAAATTGAAGAGATAATCATAAAGTGGCGATGTAGAGTATGGTAGAACAAACTAATTGCATTTATTATCAGATCGGTATAATAGATGAGGAACTATGAACCCTGAGGAAGTGGTAGGTGGGCACCGTGTTAGATGCCCAGATGATGCTTAAAAACATAGGGTGCTGGAACAATAGGGGTTTTAATGCCCCTAATAAAACAGAAGCAGGGAGAAGGTACACTGCTGCTGTTAATGTTGGAAATAATGGTGTGGTGGAAACCAGAATAAGGCTATAAAACACTAAATTATTTTAAGAAAGTTCCTTGAGAGGACTGAGAGAGTTGAGTCTTGTGTATTTACAGACAAAAATGCACGGTTATTGTGCTCTAGTAGGAGGAAGAGTGGAATTTAGATATCAAAGATATGTCTCATAAGCTAATCCGTTGTTGAGAGAGCAAGAATGGTAGATAGAAGTTCTGGGTTTCTAGGATTTATGCTCACAATGAAGAAGGCAAAAGAAGGACTTTGTGGAAATAGTTGGAAGATATTAAAAGCAGTACTCCTTAACCCTGACTTCTGATTGGAGATTTTAATTGTGTCTGACAAGCAAATGAGAAGACTACAATGCATGGTGATTATGCCGTGGAAATTTCCGGACTTTCAAGATGCATTGAGCACTTTGAGTTGCATGCTATGAAATTCTAAAAGTCTCTACATATGGAACAACGAGCATGAAAACGTCTCTCGAACATATTGAAAGTTCGATAGAAATATGATTACTAGAGAGTGGAGTATACCATGGGTGGATCTTTGACTGAATTTATTGAGTAGGATATAACAGATCATACTCCTGTAATGATGTGGTTACAAAAGGATTAGAAATCTTGTGAACCACCTCTCAGATTCTTTTATGCCTGGACAATAAACCTAGGTTTATACAGTTGGTAAATGAGGCTTGAAATAAGAATGTCATAGGAGGTCTTTTTTTCTATAATATTGGAAATCATTTGTAAAAAAACTGTGGGATTTTTATGAATTAGCAAACTTTTAAGTGACATTTGTAGCGGTAAAAATATATGTTAGAGTAAATTACTCGGAAACCCTTTGAGGATTTGGGATAATACAGTTAACCCCCTTGTGTTTATCATAATTATTGGTAACCACCTTGAGGTTAAGGTGTCTCTGACTATGAGCTCCCGAACTTTAACTTCGTTATCAAGACGTTAACTACGTGCTGACCCGTCAGTTTAATCACATTAATAATGACAGGCTGGACAAAAAATATTACTTAATCAACATTGTTATTTTCCAAAAAATGTCAACCCTACCTTGAAAATAAATCTGAAGTGGGACGAGGGAGAGTTAGACGATGTTGATTAAGCAGTTTTGGTGTCCAGCCTAACACTATTAATGTGATTAAGCTGACAGGTCAATACGTAGTTAACTTCCTGATAACAGAGTTATAGTTCGGGGGCTTGTAGTCAAAGATATCCTAACCTCATGATGGTTACCATTAATTATGATAAACACAAGGGGGTTAACTATATTATCTCAAAACCTCAAGGGACTTCCCAGTAATTTTATCTCGACCACCTAGGCAGTGTACCTATCATTTTACAGAATAGTGAATTAAGTGGAGTTGTCGATCTCAGGGACCTCGTTCAATTAATGGACAATTTATTAACTATGAGAAACTAATCTAAACTAAGAAAACAGGAAACGTCACTTTTTCAGATTTACTTACATCAATTAAAAGATTGACTCAATAAACAAATATAAAATAATAAAACAATCAAAATAAACTAAGTGAATAAATAAATATTAAAACTCTAAAACTAAGGAAGCACCCCGGATTGTTCTGCAAACCTTCACTATCCAAATTTATTAATAACTCTTCCCTTCAGCAATAAACTCGGAAACTATAAATAATTCATCAAGGGGCTAAGTCTAACGAATCCTAACCAGTTGCTAGAACTAGCAGCAGACTAATGCTCTAATCCGGATACAACCAATCGCATAAAAAAACAGTTTCTATTGGAGACCGATTAACCTATAGGCGGGATCACGCTTCTCGTCGCTAATCAAATTTAACTTCCTATATCTTGTTATCTATCTCAGCTCTCACGTGTTGATTAGAAAATTACAAAAATTGTATTAATAATTAGCTAGAGAAAAGAACTGAAATTAAACTACTGCATTAATGAATTAGTGAAAAGGTTACAAAATAAATATTAAAATCCAGTTTGCTACCCCAATTTGGGGTGCTTGTCTAACTACTCAAACAAAAATATAAAAATAACAGAGAAAAACACTAAACGAAATAAGATAAATGATAAAGAAAACTTCAGTTAGCAAGTTGACTCTGGCTCCCCTCTCCGCCTCCGTCTTCTCGTCGATCCTCCGTTAGAACTAATATGTGACAATGGTGATATGTGGTATGGTAATGGTGGTGGTCTGGTGGTTGATGATGTGGTGTGGTGGTCTGCGAATGAACAGTGGTGGTCATCTTATGTGCGGTTTGTTGAATCGAAGGCCGCCTCCGTCTTCTCGTCGATCCTCCGTCAAAACTAATATGTGACAATGGGGATATGTGGTATGGTAGTGGTGGTGGTCTGGTGGTTGATGATGTGGTGTGGTGGTCTGCGAATGAACTGTGGTGGTCGTCTTATGTGCGGTTTGTTGAATCGAAGGGAATGAAGATGGAGGCGCAAGGCCCCTGGGGCGTGAAGCTTCTGATTGCATCATACTTTGCAATATATAGCAGCAGTCCCGTGATCTATCGTTTGGTTAAAAAATTTATCTTTTAATCGTCTTGAAACACTTTGTTTGGAGCTGCTCTGTCGGTTGCGTCCGAACTTGCGTCCGGGTGAGCAAGTTCGAACGTCTTTAAAAATGTTCCTCCCGATTGCTGAATTGGTCGTGTCCGGACATGTGTCCGGGTCTGAAGTCCAGACGCGATTACATTTGTTGTCCGACCCAGTCCGAACGCAATTATATTTCGCCTGCTTTGGAAGTCTCAGACATCTTGGACAACTCTCGGCACTTGTCTGGAGCAGGTCCAGACAGAAGGTTGGACATAATTTCGATAAGGCCTAGGTTCTTCGTTTTATCTCCGTTTTACTCCCCATTTGTTGTGTTGGAGTCCTCATGAGAAAATATATGCATTTCTTAGACTTTTCCTGCATTAGACACAAAATGTATCATTTCTCACCAAAACATAAATCTAACGAAAAAAATATGATAAGTGAGAAATATGGCATGAATTGTTGTGAAAATAGAAAGAAATTTCACACTTATCAACATCTAGTGAATTTTCCGGAGAATAAAAGAAGTAGTTCAATGCTTGATTTATTAAAGAAAAGTTTTGCTAGTCCTACGCTTGCAAAAATAGGAAAAGTTTTGGTAATTTGACAAATAAAACTTTCTTTATAAGAAATGGCTGGACATAATTTCATCATCTTGTGTTTATTGAAAGTTCTTATTGGTATAAGTTAGAACGAATCTTCAAAAACAAGTTATTGTGGATTAAGTAATTCAATATTATATATTGGAGCTGGTCCTCAGAACAAAAATTCGCATGTAATTGATGGATCACAAATCTTTTCTTTTGACCTTTCAATTTCTATTATGATCCACTGCTTGCTAGTTCTTGGGAAATTCAATTTAGTTGTTGCTTCTGTTTTGTTTTTTCCGTTCATCCATTGTTTTTCTGATGACATTTTGACTTGCAGTACAACTTTACCCTATGTTTCTAAATTTCACAGGTTTAGGAAAAACGGCATTATTGAGGAGTGTTTCAAAGCATTCAAGCGTGGAGGCTCATTTCAAAAAAAGGATCCTATGGATTTGTGTTTCCTACCACATAAAACCGACGGAGTTTTTAGTTAAGATGGCAGAGCAATTGTTAGGCGAATGTAAAACCTCTGATCACGAAGCCATATTGAAGAATCTCAACAGTGAACTCAGTAATCAGTCCTACTTGCTCGTACTGGATGATGTCTGGAACACAATGACAGACCGTTTGTGGGACACTATCGTGGGTTGGCTAAAGGAAATTTGTCACCCATTAGGACATCCAACAGTTTTGGTCACAACGCGCTCTAATGAAGTAGCAGAGCTAATGCAATCGGGATCGACTAGACATTTTATGTATGATCTACGAGAATTAAGTGAGAAGGATAGTTGGAGCTTGTTTTGTAGAAGAGTGAATGTTGACAAGAATATGGAGGATATATCGACAAGAATGGTGGAAAGATGCAAAGGCATACCTTTAGCGATCAAAGTGCTAGCAAGCACCTTAAAGGCAAGAAGAAATGACTGGGGTGAAATAGAGCAAAGCAAGATATGGGACTTAGATGATAATGAAGGGATCATGCCCTCATTAAGACTAAGCTTCAACTATCTACCCAATATGGCTATAAAAAGATGTTTTGAGTATTGTGCTATTTTTGAGGAGGATGCTGAAATTGAGAGAGAAAACTTGATCCAACTCTGGGTTGCCCAAGGGCTAATCAAGCCATCACAAGACGAGTTAGAAGAAAGAGATCAGAAGGTGTCATTAGAGAATATTGGTGATCGATACTTCAACATACTATTGAATAATTGCCTATTCCAGGACGTAGAAGAAGACTATTGTGGGAATGTGGAATCCTGTAAAATGCATGATGCAGTTCGAGCACTAGCCCAACAAGTCTCAAAGGGAGAATGGCTGACTCTAAATCAAAATGTCAAGGAGTTGAATTCTGATTCTAATACTTGGCACGTGCGTCTCACTTCTGAACCTTATATGGATCAAATTGAACCCAATAGGAAGGTGCGCACAATGGTTGTTAAGCTTAAAAAATGTAGGTCGACTACACTCAGTAATGTTTTAGAGCGTGTGAAACATTTGCGAGTATTGTGCTTAACTGGAATCGGGCTGGAAGAGTTGCCCAATATGGTTGGTGATTTGAAACATCTAAGGTATCTTGATATTTCAGAAAACTTGTTCAGGGAACTACCTGCAGATGTCATCACTAATCTCTGGAGTCTTCAAACATTCAGATGCATCCAATATGATCCAAGCTTACAATTTTCTCGTGATTTCGAATGGAATAAGCTGGTGAGCATAAGACATATTTTTATAAATAACACAATACCTATTCCTAAGGCTCTGGAGCAGTTAACATGTCTTCAGACTGTTCCCATTCTTTGTTTAATTGATGCCCAGAAGATTAAGCGATTTGGGACCATTGACTAATGTCAGAGGTAAGTTGGAGCTCGAAGGTCTCGAGGAAGTGAGGAGTGAGGAAGAAGCAATTGAGGCTAAGTTGGGTTTAAAGCCCGATATTGTTGAACTGAGTCTAACATGGACACAGGGACACTGTGCTAGTGATAAGGAAGAACAAGTTCTCAGAGCCCTACAACCTCATCGGAATCTAAATGCTCTTCAAATTATATACTATATGGGAAAGGAACTCCCTCGATGGTTGGTTCAGATGACAGCGTTTGGAGGTTCTACATTTTCTAGTCTCGTATATCTTAGATTAATGGGTTGCAATAACATTGCAGCTCTGCCCTCGTCTACTATCGTCCCCTCGCTTAAAAATTTGCTGGTGGAGCAAGGTCATGGTTTGACCAGTGTGAACGTGAGCTGCTTTCCATCCCTTGAGCTGTTAAGCATCTACGGTTGTTGTGAGCTCTCTTGCATTTCGACTTCGTCTATGGTTCATCAGGTGCTCAGATGCTTGAATGTGACACATTGTAATATTTTGACCAGTGTGAACGTGAGCTGCTTTCCATCCCTTGAGCTGTTAAGCATCTTCGATTGTTTTAAGCTCTCATGCATCTCACCCAATGGATTTGAAAGTTGCACAAAGCTTCAAAGTTTAACAATAAGGGGTTGCAATTCATTAGAGAGCATTCCAAATCTAAAGCCCTTACAAAACCTCAAAGAATTGAGGATAAATGCTTGCAGCAGTATACACTCTAAGATTGATGGGATAAAGGATCTTCCCAATTTGGAGAGACTGGCCTTGGGACCTTTTAGCGAGCAGCTAGATCACTTTCCATTTGAAGAGCTGAGCCCAGCTAATGATGATGTTATCCCATCCTACAGTACATCTCTTAAAGGGTTATATTTATATCAGTGGATGAGTGTTGATTCATTGTCTAGTTTGTTTCAGCATTGTACCTGCCTTGAGACAGTGCATATAGTAGGTTTCTATGAATTGGAAGCACTGCCAGAATGGTTTGGGAAGCTCAAATCGTTAAAATACTTGAGTCTTCGGGAGCTCCCAAGGCTTAAGTTCTTACCTTCGAGAAACGAAACGGAACAGTGCAACACCAGGTTAGGTGTATCGAACTGTCCACTGCTGCCACAAGATATACAAGGTTACGATCGGTGAGTTTTAATTTACTGGTGCCTTTAGGCACATTTCATGTACTTATGGCCTATGTCAATTGTCATAATATTTTATGTATAAAAATAGCTCAGTTTCATTCATTGAAGTGGTAGGCATATGATTTCCTATATAAAGTGGATCAGGATCATCTATTCTCCAAGCTCCCTGCATTTTACTTAATCGTATTGTTTTTACAATTAATCCTATTAAGCTTTTTCTTAATTTGTTATCATGATGTCTACAGAAACATAATAAAGAAAAAAACTTGCACTTTCCTTCCCTTGTGAAAGTGATAACAGCATTTACGTTGTTGCTGAAGTCTTCATTATCAAAAGATAGAGATAGAAAATTTTGAATTTCAGAGTAAGACAACAGACATGTTTAATTTCAGCATACTGACTGATCTTCTTCTTCGTTGTTCGGATGCGATTAGGTAAAGATCGACGTCAATGCTATGGAACTGTTCCTTGAATTTAATTTCTAAAGATTCAGAAACCTCTCCGAACAGAGATACGTGGATTCAAATCCCGGTATTGTGGTGTGGTATTTGATCAATGGTGTTCGCATTCTCAAGGGTTTGTTATTCGTGATAATTATTCTGTTGTTCCCTATTATGTGATTAATATTATTTTCTATATAGCTACATACATCAAGCTATCTTTGACTACATGTGTGGGTGTAGTCAAGACTTGTGGTTATTTTTTTATGTTATATATGTATGACGCATCACTCATGGTTTAAATGAATAATATGTTGTTGATTAATACTATGAGTTTCATCATTTAAAAAGATAACCAATGTACAAGGTTAACTGAAACAACTTAATGAAAAGTTAACCGATCTAAATAAAATCAGTTATCTAAATTAAAGATAGAGAGTTAGTGACGTTCGGTACTAACATAAACCCACACAAATATCAGCATATTTGAACTGACATATGTTGGTGTGGACTCCTTTATTTTGTTCTGTTGTTCGTCTGAATGATATGTTTTACCCACAACATATGCTTCTATTTTCTTCCCTTCCCTTCACTTTTGACTCTCTTCTCCCTTTTTATAATTATTGTGACTTCACATTAAAAGACTAATTCACACTATTATTTATAATACCACATATTTATAAAATAAAAAACAATAAATATACAGATTAATTTTTCTTTCTATTTAAAATTTTAAAAGTATATAAAAATATGAATGTATGTAAATTTATTAACAAAGAAAGTTACAAAAATATAAAATATTATTAAAAGTTACAATTTCATTAAATAAAGGGAAATTTCATGAAATGCCACTAAAAAAAGAAAGTCGCGAAATGCCACTATATTTTTCGAAAAGTCCATGAAATGCCACTATAGATAGAAAAAAGAAAAAAAGACAAAAATACCCCTAATAGTTAACAAAGTACTTTTAAAGTTCACAATATACCCTAAGTGTTAAAAATTAACAAAAATATAAAAAAAATTATAAAATTATAAAAATATAAAAAATTACAAAAATTAAAAAAATATAAAAAAATTAAAAAATTATAAAAATTATAAAAAATTGAAAAAATTAAAATATCATTAAATATTAAAAAAAGAAATATTTCATTTTAAAATTTATTCAATACCATAAAAAGAATATTGAGTTCTAAACAAATAATTTATACCATTTTTCTACCAATTTAGTACCATAATTTATACCAAATAAGTACCATAATTTTATCATATATTTTTAATTATTATTTGCTATCAATTTAGATTATTTTATTTCTTAAAGTAAATAATTTTTTTACATTGCTGATAGAATTTAAAAACTAAAATTTTAAACATAATAATTTATTTGAGATAGAGCGACTGAGAATATATATATATGACATACAATATTAAATAGTAAAACTTGTTTAAAATGTAGAATAAAACGTTTTCAAAATAATATGCAACCTATTCTTTCTTTGGATATCATTACTTGCTCCTAATAAGTTGCATATTATTATTCTGGAAACGTTTTATTCTACATTTCTAACAAGTTTTACTATTTCATATTGTATGTTATATATATTCTCGGTCTCTCTATTTCCAATTAATTATTATATTTAGAAATTTTAGTTTTTAAAATTTATCAGCAATATAAAAAAATTATTTACTTCGAAGAAATAAATAATCTAAATTGATAGAAAATAATAATTAAAAAATATATGATAAAAATTATGGTACTTATTTGGTATACATTATGGTACTATATTGGTAGAAACATTGGTATAAATTATTTGTTTAGAACTCATATTCTTTTATGGTATTGAATAAATTTTAAAAAATGATTTTTTTATATTTAATGATATTTTCATTTTTTAATTTTTTAATTTTTATATATTTTTTTAATTTTATAAAATTTTATATTTTTATTGTATTTTGATATTTTTGTTAATTTTTGTTAATTTTTAACACTTAGGGGCATATTGTGAACTTTAAAAGTACTTTGTTAACTTGTCGTGGTATTTTTGTCTTTTTTCTATCTATAGTGGCATTTCATGAACTTTTCGGAAAATAGTGGCATTTCATGACTTTCTTTTTTTTAGTGGCATTTCATGAATTAGCCAAAAATATAGTGACGTTTCATGAAATTTCCCTTAAATTCACATAACATTATTGTTCTTTTTTTATTATGATAAAATTATAAAAAAAACAATATATTAGTTAGAAGTTGCAATTTGTACTTAAATAATAAAAATTAAAATTTTATTGGTTTTATAAATATTTTTATTTTTTTTACTTTCTCATATAGGTTTTTTTATTGTAAATTAACAGTAATATATTGTTTGTGATTTTTTTCTTTTTTAACAAATTGTAGTTTTAAACCGTAATATAATATTTATAATTATAGTACAGAAAACGGTTAACGCACGACATATAATTAACTTAACTAACTTATGTTGTAAATATGTCGCACTAACTAACAACAATTTTTTAAACAACTACAAATATGTCAACACAAAACTGCTAACAAAGTATACTACAAACATGATAGCCCAAAACAACCACCTAAATATAATTTCAAAACAACGATGACGAACAGAGCCTTTTAAACTAGGCAGCCCTAGCCATTATAGAAGCAATTTTCTAGATTTTTAAGCTGAGTTTACTTTATCAGCACCCATGCACTTGGAGGTATTGTGCTAATCCGAACTAAGTTTATCGGTCCCCATGAACTAGGGGGGAGAACAACCGAAAGTCATTAACACATTTGACCGATTCCACATATTTAAGAAGAATTTCACAGATTGACTATTAGATCGATGAAAGTCACTGATTCACCGTCCGCACGGATATCATCAATCTCTCCTCCTCCTTTCGCACTGCTGAGAAAAAAAAGAATAAATAACGCCTTTTTAAAAACGGTTATATTTGTAAATCATTTTTTTAGCATATTAAAGAACGATTATAAAGTAAGGCGTTGTATTTATGCTTTAGGCCGGACATTTTTAAAAATGCTTCACTTAAGAATCATTCTTTATTGTATCGCGCCTAAAAACAAAAAAAAAAGATTGGTAAAGAAGCGTTCTTTATTGAAATATATAAAGAACGCTTCACCTAGAAAACGTTCTTTATGTCTTTGGAACGCTCAGAATAAAGAACGCTTCACTTTAGAAGCGTTCTTTATGTTACTTACTCTCAGCATAAAAAACACTTTTTAAGTAAAGCGATCTTTATGTTACTTAAATTAATTAGCTTCTTTCGCCCGAAAAAATTTAATCTCTCCCGCGCTAGCTCTCTGTACCTTGCTCTCTCTTCTCTCGCCACTGTCTACTACACCATCACCACCACTGCCCACTGCCGTCGCCGCCCGCGCCTCTCTTTTTCTTCGTTCATAAATTGCAACCCAAACTGGTGAAGGAACATGCATGCCTGTCGCCTCTCTTAATTTGCAAGGCTATGCGTCTGTGTTTCTCGATCGATCAAGCTAGGTCGGTTTAATTTTATTCGCTGTCGTTTGTCGGTTTCGATCGTCTGTTTAGTTTAATTTGTTACAATCCATTTATTTGTTGCTGGTTGCAAGAAATTAATTAAACTGCTTTTTGTTCATATGTACTGGGACGATAAGTTGTGAAACCGGCGGGGAATTCGATCGACGCGTCTGCAAGCAAGCTGCACACGATCGAACAAGAACATATATACATGCCTGTCCAATAATTTTACAACCCCAACTGGCGAAAGGAACATCCACGCTCTATCGATCGCCTCTCTTCTTTATTCTGCTGGAGGTAATTTTGCAAACCAAACTGTCGATCAGCTGGAACATACATGCTCTGTCGGTTTCTCCTCTGTAATTTTTGCAACCTGGCTAACTAACAGGAACATACTTGTTATGTTTGAAAGTATGGGTGTTTGAGGGAATGATTAACATGATTTAATTGCTACTGATTTTTTTTTAATTTAGGATTTGATCGATTGGAAACGGGTGTTTTGGCGATGAATGTGTGTGCTGATTTTTACTTGCTGGTAGTGTCCAAATGGACATTGAGATTAATGTGTTTGATTAGGCGAGAAATATAATGCGTTTGGGCATACAAATTAAATATAACCACGAAGTTATGGCAAAATTTAGTTAGAACTTAAAATGAGGATTAAGTGTTCTGAGGTTTTTATGTTTTTAAAAGGTTATATTTATTATAGTATAGTATATAATGTGTGTGTATATATTGTGCATGGTTGATTATTTCTATTGTGATGAAACCCTATATTTTTAGGGGGGATTCTGTCAGATTTCCCAGAAAATTTTGTCAAACTATTGAATTATTGGATTCGTAATGTAATTATTGTTGTGTACAAACTATCTCATGCAGGCATTGGTAGTACTTTTCATTGTCTCACACCTGATACGGGCCGGTTGAAGTCTAGCTCTTTCACATCAGGACTAAGCAGACTACTACTCACCAGATTAGGTTAGTTTATAATTTTTCTCTAATTACTTCTTAATTGTTTATATAGTGTTTCTCTGAATAGCTATTAAATATACTCGAACATAGTCACCCGTCCGATATACCTACTAGAGGTATATCTTGGATAGTCCCCGTCGGGACTGTCCAATCACGTTTGATCTCACCTTCTAGGTAGTGAACAAGTTTATAAAAAACAGTTCATTTAAAAATTCGGTAGCTTTTACCTTTTGTTCTTCGAGTGTATACATTCATATATACACTAGAAGAACGGAAGGGAAATGCTGCCGAAATTTTCAATGAATTGTTTTTTATAAACTTGTTCGCATATGAGATTGAACGTGATTGGATGGGTTTAGGTTGTAAATTTTTTAAAAGTAACCGAACTAATATCTGCCAACATATGAACGATATCGATCAGTTGTAAAGTAATACATCGATCTTACAGAAAGAGATGGAGCGTTCAAAGATGTACAATGACAGACTTGATAACGATTACCTACAAGGGGTCGATAGGTTCTGTAAGATCCTTGTCAACAATCTTCAACCGAGGGATAAGGGATATATTTTGTGTCCATGCATCGACTACAAAAACGACTTCAAGTATAGAGATATTGAGAAAATTAAGGATCATTTGATTCGTTGGGTTTACGAAAGATTACGAAGACATAGCATTATGGCATGGTCAGCATGCAGTGGATGTGTTTGACTATGATGCAGAAGCTTCAGTAGAACAATCAGAACTGGACGCACTGAAAACTTTGGGGATGACACAGAAAACTTTGGGGATGATGACAACTGCACGATTAACGACGAGACAGAAGATGCGAACCTTGACACACTGTTGGAAGATGTAGAACAATACTTTACCAACAAACTGAGTACACATGAAAACTTTATGCAGTCATGTAAAGAACCACTGTATGCTGGATGTGATGCACTGACGCTGAACAAATTAAGTGTGACCCTAAAACTATTTAATGTCAAATCGAAACACGGATGGAGCGATGTAAGTTTCACGGAACTATTGCAAATTATTAAGGAGATACTACCAGCGGACAATGTCATACCTACAACTACTTATAAGGCAAAGAAGTTAATGTGTCCAATGGGTATGGAGTACAAGAAAATACATGCTTGCCCATCGGAGTGTATTTTGTTCTGGAAGGAGTATGAGCTAGATGATTGTTGTCCTAAATGTGGTGAATCACGTTATGTAAAGAAAGGTCATCAGGACGACAACAAGCCAAAGGTTCGTTCCCCAGTGAAGGTGTTATGGTATTTTCCAATAATCCCAAGGTTTAGGCGGTGATAAGTGTAAAATATATCTATTCTTAGGACTTTAATTCTTCCTATTTTTATAACAATGCATGTCATATTTTACACTTATCATATGATTTTCCTAGATTTATGTTTTGATAAGAATTGATATATTTTATGTATTAAATGTAGGAAAAAGCCATGTAAATGGATAGATAATCTCATGAGCTTTCCAACGCAGCAAACGGCGAGTAAAACAGACTTATAACGAAAAATCTGGAGCCGATTCAAGATTAGACAACATTCGTATATTATACATATATATAGCATAACTGGCGGACAGGAGGGCGCAGAGGCGTCCGCCTCATAACTGGCGGACAGAGCAGAGGCGTCCGCCTCTTATCTCGCGGACAAGGTAGAGTCGTCCGCCTGTTATCTCGCGGACTAGGTAGAGACGACCGCCTGGTTTGGTCGCGGACAGGCGCGAGGCGGACAAGAGATCTCAGCGCACGCCAGAACAGAATTTCGACACCGAACAGAGTTTTCTTCTTCCACGGCGCCGCAGTCGAACTACCTTCATTAATTTAATTGCAGACGGTCGCCCACCTTAATTCCCGCGAGCGTGACGCCGGCTCTTCAATCAATGGCTGCTGCGGATCATCAATTAAATCTGTCTGAAATCAATTGCACTGCCCCATCACTCTCTGACTGCAAATCTTCGCGGATCTGTTCACCAATTTCCACCGCCTGCTCCGTTGTCTGCTTCCCATTTCTTCTGCCTATAAAAACCAACGCCCATCCTCAGTATTAGGCATCCCTTCTTTAAATCCAAAGCTCACCAGTCCATCACCCCGTTCACGAACAGACCACCACACTCGCTCACCACGCTCGCTCACCACGTACGACCACATCCATTTCTTTTCTCTCCGTTTTCTCCATTTTTATTTGTTTTTCCACCACACCACATCTCTACCATTTATTAGTATTATTATTAGTACGACGTGGATACAGAGGCGGAGCTAGGATTCAGAGTCGACTTGCTAGCTGGAGTTTTCTCTACCCTTTCTCTTATTTTGTTTAAACGTTGTTTATATATAGTTATGTTTAATTAATAAACTCAAGCCCTCCCAGGTTTGGGATGCGAGCCTATTTTATATAATTATGTTATGTTGAGCTTTCCACTATGATTTTATCTAAAGTAATAGTTTAATTCCAGTTCTTCGTCTGCTTTAATTCTCTGATCAATTATTAAAGCAATATTTGTAGTTTTCTAATCAACATGCGAGAGCTGAGATAGATAACAAGACGTGGGAAGATAAACCTGATTAACAGCTAGAAGCCTGATCCGGCCTATAGGTTAATTAGTCTCAAATGGAAGCTGTTCTTTATGCGATTGGTTGTGTCCGGATTAGAGCATTAGTCTGCTGCTAGTTCTAGCAACTGGTTAGGGTTCGTTAGATTTAGTCGTCAACGAATTATTTATAGTTTCTGAGTTTATTACTTAAGTGGTAAAGTTTATATTAATATAATTGATAAACTAGGTGAGCAGAACAACCCGGGATGCTTCTCAAAAACCAAAAAGATTTATAATTCCTATTTTTATTATCTTGTTTTATTTTAATTGTTTTTATTATTATTTTGTTTAAGTTAAGTTTTCGGTTATTTCTTCTCCTTAAAAAAAGATAAATCTATTTATTAGAAGTCTCAATCAATTTAATATACTGTCAGTTATCCACAGCGAGGTCCCCAAGAGTACGACAACCCCACGAATCCACTATCCCGCAAAACGATTAGGTACACTGCCTAAGTGGTAGAAGTAGTCACATATTTCTCCATCAAGTTTTTGGCGCCGTTGCCGGGGACCTCCAGCACGGTTAATTGACAGTTTTTAAATTTTATTGAGATTTCTATTTTTATTTACTTTTCTTTTATTTTTGTTTCATTTTTATTTTACTTACAAAAAAAAACAAAATATATATTTCTTGTATCTCTATTTTATTTTTGTTTTTGTGTTTCTTTTCTATTTTTATTTTCTATTCTACTTGGTATTTTTGTTTTTGTTTTTCTAGGCTAGTTACTGATAATGGAGAGCGGATACGATGAGGTGAGAAGATTGTTGATCAATTTGGAATGGACACGAATGCAAGAGGAAATATCCTCATATCAAAGATTGGTCAAGAATTATCAACCACCTCAACCATCAAATCGAGAGCCGTATTGGTGGGAAGTCAACCAGGCTAACGCACAATACAACGAAGCTCAGTTGGGGTATTACTACTTCAATCAGAACGAGCAGCAATCTACACAAGGGCCAGATGAATTCCTCCCAAGTCAGGCCAAGCCACCAGAAGAGATTCCAGTGGTGACTCCAAGGAGTGAAAACCGATTCGAGCCAGATATTATTGAAGCTACAAGTTCTGATGAGGAGATAAAGAAACTTCTCAGTACATTTTTCTCCGACGCCGAGTTAGAACAAATGTCTGAGAGTTACATTTCTCCTCCATCCCCATCCCCAACACAGGAGGAGCAATTAAAGTTCGAAGATATTGTGTCTGAGCCGGTCAACCAGCTGGAAGAGCGCTATCCTATTGAGCCTCACCAATCGGAAGAGGAAATTTACATCCTCGAATCTGAGGAAGGAACACCACTACCACCGGTCTCTCATCAACTTCCATCCTGCCTCCATAAGCCTCAACAGCAAGAGGAGGATGTTTACATCCTCCAATTTGAGGAAGAAAAGTCATCACCACCTGGTCTCCTGTTACAACTACGTTACCGGCAGTATCTCCTCAAACACCAGGTTTTGTGGAGTATTCATTTTCCTATTTTATTTGCCAAAGTAACGTTTTGTTTTGATCCAGGTGGTTTGCTTTTAATTATTACTAACTTCGTTCTCCTGGCGAAGATATTATCTACTTTTATTTTTGATCCAGGATAACGAAGCGATAGTCTAGCCAAAGACTAAAACTACGGGCAGCTTACTGGGAGGCAACCCAGTGGTTCAACTTTATTATCCTATTATTTCTATATTATGTTTTTCAAAAAAAAAGATTTCAAAAAAAAATTTTAAATGCAAGAAGGGAGCATATGGTTTTATTTCAATTTTGTTTATGATTTTATTTTAATTTTTATTTTTATTTTTCTCAAGAAGTGGAAATGGTGTCTATGCTTTCATGCAATGCTTTTTAGCGTTTATTTTTGGGTAGTGTGTGCAGGTGAAATTCTTATCATGGTATCTGAAGAACTCCAAGGCTGGACACTTGCTTGAACGCAAGTGTGAGGAACGCTACTACCCCCGTTGTTCGCACTTAAGTGTGAGGAAGGACACCTTCCTCAATCTACGATATCAGGGGAGTCTCAGTTTCACCATTTTAAATGTTTGTGTCCAATCTATCACGCTTAATGATTATTATTATATCAGTCCATGATTGTCCTGAATGAAATTCTTCATGAGTCTGGCATATTTTGAAAGGTCTTTTCTTGATTATTTTATGAACAATGAGGACATTGCTCCTCTTAAGTGTGAGGAAGTAGAGACCTTTCCCTGAAAAATATGCCAGTTGCACTTAATGCCACACATGTTTTTAATTGTCTTCTTGCATTGAGGGAATCATTGCTCTGAGTGCTTATAAATGTTGAATTCTTGGGTGAAAATTTTTGCATAAATTTTGAAGTAAAGCCAGGTGGCCACCTCAAGAATCTTTCTGCTCTAGGCTGTTTGATTGTTTAGTTTTATTAAAATGAATCTGTTTCCCAAAATTTGGTGGATTAAGTTGATTGGGGAAACTGAATTAGTTTATCTTGGGATTTTGGAAATGATATGAAAGTTTGGAATGAAAGGATAAGGCAAGGTACTCCGCTGATCAAAAATTTTCCTAACAAAAGCAGGCCTCGTCTATCCGGTTATTAAGTCCTAGGGGTGCCTTATCACCTATCTACCTAAGGTCTCGTGATCTGGGATAGTTGGCCCAACACCGTTACAAGGATAGAGAGAAAAGTATGGGTTACAAAAAAAACTCTGCAATTCGCAATTATTCAATTGTGTTGTATATATTTCTTGAAGAAGAATGTTTTTGCATACGAAAAGAGTTAATTGCAGTTTATTTTTTTTTTGTTTTTGATCATGAGTATGTGGCGTTGAAAGGTATCGCGGAATAAGGCGTTACTTCACACCCCTTGTCATCCAAAGGTTAAAGGAAAGAAATGGTGGAAGATCCCAAGTTAATCTACATTCAGATTTTGTAGTCTAACTTATCCATGCTTTAAAAAATTTTTCTTTTTCACTGTTTGTGAAAACCTACAACCAGGAGCAGAACTATTCTTTTGATTGTCACTTTGCTTGCTCTGTTTTGCATCTGTTTAATCCTGAGGTTTGACACTACGGCCTTAGAGATATAATTTATTCTCTATTTGCTTGAGGACAAGCAAAAGCTAAGTGTGAGGCGGTTATTTGCAGTTCCGAAGGATGCTGAAAACCTTAGGTGGCATGTAACACATAGGGTGGACAATGGTAAATTAAGACATCCTGCTGATTCACCGCAATGGAGAAACATTGACAGAATGTATCATGAGTTTGGTATAGAATCAAGAAATTTAAGACTTGGCTTATGCACGGATGGAATGAACCCGTACGGCACTTTGAGTAGTGTACACAGTACTTGGCCTGTTCTGCTGACTGTATACAATCCCACCATGGTTGTGCATGAAGCCTAGGCATATTATTCTATCAATGTTGATATCAGGTCCAAAACAGCCATGGAATAATATTGATGTGTTTCTGCAGCCGCTTATTGATGACTTGAAACTATTATGGAATAAGGGAGCAACAATATATGATTCTTATGCAAAGGAAAACTTCACACTGCGTGCTATGCTGTTTTGTACGATAAATGACTTTCCACACTACAAGAAAACGGGTCATTTGCGACCAAGTATACGACCAAATATATGTAGTGGTCGTAACTGAATAATTAATTATGATAACTATATATTTTGGTCGTTATAAGTATATTTTTAATGACCAACATTTTTTTTCATCGTTAAAGTGTAATGTTTTGGTCGCAATAAGTTACACCTGAAATAATAGCCTTCTTCGCTATCGTCTCTGTCGAGGAGAGGAAAAATCAAATCGTCAAATATCTCTTTTGTTTTCTCTATACAATCCCGTCGGTGTTGCGATAGCAGAACACTAGGGTTTATCCATTTTTTGACATTCCAGTATAGTCACTCCCTGTTATTTAACTCGATGGATTATCTTTGGGGATACGCTGAGGGTGATAAGGATCTGGAGGCTCATTCTTCACTTCACGAATAGTCGATCAAGTCTATTCACGATCTTCTCCTTTGAATGTTGCTACCTGGCTTTCTTACTTCCTTGCACTCTTTTGTTAGTCGTATCCCTCTGCTTTTCCGCTTTCACTCACGTTCCGAGAGGAGCAATTTTATTCGACAATCGTTGAATTTTGTATCTGACATCGTTCTCCTTCCGATCTTTGACAGTTAAACGTTCTCCATCAACATCTTCAATGCTCTTCTCTGTCATCTCCGACATTCACATTCGCCATCACTGACGCTCTTCATCGCGGCACCACCACTGTCGAGGAACAACTATCAAAATCGTCGTGTTGTCGCCGCTGGTCTAACTAGAAGGTCTAATTTATCTTAGCGTTTCTCTTTTTCTTTCATTTGAAATCTCCTTTTGTTTCTCTTCTTTATGGTGTTGTTGAATTCTTCCTGTTGTTGATAACAATTACTTCAAAATAACAATTACTTCAAATTTTTCTGAACAACCGCCAATTACCTCAAAATTGATCTAATAGTCTCAAATGAAAATAAATCAATTAATTACTTGCTGCTATCTATCTCATTTCACTCCTCAAATACCACATATTGATTAGTTTAGACTTTTCCACTAATTATACCTCGATCTATTCCTCATCTCCTCTTATCTGCCATCACCGTGAAGATTAAAGGAGGAGTTGCTAAGTCAATTCTCCACATGAGGTAACTGCCTGGTGAGAATGGGAAGGATAGGTTTAAAAGAATTTTAAGCGACTGATCAATCTAAATCATCTTTGTTATGTGTATGTATGTGTTGTATCGCTTTTCTAATAGCACAAGCAACTGAATGCTCTCTACGTTTTCATTTGAGTTGCACATGTATGTATGTATGTATTTGTATTGTTCTCTGTACATATAAGCTGCTGGGTTGAAGTAATAGATGGAAATAAGTGGTGGAGTAAGATGGAGCAACTAGGGAGAGAAGGGAAGCAAGAGTTACTAATCAAGCACTATTTCAGTCGTGAATATCAGCAGGCTCTCGCGATATGGCTGCTCACATGGAGGTTTTACTTGTAAGTAGAAATATATTTCCCTTTATTCTACCAAAACTATCTGTAGTCAGGTTATCTCTTGGAGAAATTGGGTGGAGAATGAGACTTGGATTCGTTATGTTCTGATTGTTGCATTGTTCATAAAATTCTTAAGCCATACATATCGTTTTGAGGGCTTTGGGATTATACAGTTTATTGGCAAAAGAAGAAAGTTGCCATTTGTAGGGTTATTGTTCAGTTAACTAAGATGCTTTAGTTAATATCTGCTGAAGCATATTTCCATAAAAATAAGAGTGCAAGTAAAACACCTTACCTCTCTATATCAATTTAGAACTTATTTATGGAGAGGCTCGAAGAGCCTGAGGGTCGGTGGAAGACAATCTATTACCAAAGTGTGAAAAGCGTAATAGTATTTATTAAAATTCAAAGAGCTCAAGCTGTAGTATAGCCCATTCGCTGAACTGGTTCAGGCCTATGTTTTTAAATATCGAGTGAACTGTAGAATCTTATTGTATTTGGTTTTATCCAATATCTGTAACTCTTCCTTTTATTGCTTGTTTGTGGATGTGATCATTTCCTGAGACTCAAACCGCTTTAATTTTGTTTCTCATTCTGATTGTTCCTAGTGAACTTGCAGCTGCTTGGCTGTCTCTCTTTGTCAGTACTTGTTTTTATTCTTTGTTTTTCTTTATACCAAATCTGGTCAGATGATATCTGCTTATTTCAAACCTCCATTTTCCTCTTTATGATATATTTTTTATTGGAACTACTCATCTTGAGAACCAAGTTCTCTAGGATGTTTGTACATTAACAAGTATATTTTGTGGCTCATGTTATCAACAAAAGCTAGAAAGAGGGAGGCTGGAAGCATAGACAGAAGTAGTGACATTGCACATGTGCATGATTTCTATAGGCGTTATAGAAGATAAATGGTGTGGATCACCTTCGAGAAGACGAAAAAGAAGCTAAAGGAGTCTCGGGTCTTCCGTGGGAACTTGGGCCAGTATGTATTATATGTACAAACTCCTGTATCTCTTCTTACTCTTTTAAGCTATAATATTATCTTATATGTGCATTAATCTTAGAAATTAAAGTACCATACAATTAGTGATGCATCTCTTTGATTATTGAGTCTCTTTGTGTACATATGCTCTTATATACTATGAAATGTTTTGTGTTGCAGTGCTGAATGCAGTTCTTTGTGAATTTTGAGTGCATAAACAAGTTTTTCTTAATACTATTTCCTAATAACCCAGCTAATGACTCCTTATAGACACATACCTATTCTTTACTATATAAAAGATAGTTCTTATTAGTACATCAAATGATTTGTCTACAAATTCAAGAGTAGATTAAAAAATGCAATCAACATCATAGGTTTTACTCAAATCAGAGAGTCAAGTGAAGGTGATGCACATATTGAGCTTAGTTCTCAACACTTCAGTTCTGGAAGTGTAAGCCTGCAACTTTCATGCTTTAACAAGTTGGTATTATGTAGGCTGTCTTCCCAAAGCATACAACATGATCTCTTGCCTCTTGTTCATCAATATCTTCTGAAGTGTCTTGTAGAAGAATTCTCTACAATACATGTTGTTATAGGTTATGTAGATATAAAGTAATATTTTGTATGTATGAATGTGGTGTTCCCCTATTTAAAAACTTGCCATTTTTCCAGCTCTTAAGGTTATACAAATATGAATTTCTTTTTACAATTGCTCTTTCTGCTGCAAATTGTGATTCCATTTCATAGCTGGTTTTGCACTTCAAAAGGTGAAAGTGTTTTCTTGCTCTGACTTACCATTTCCCTAGCCTCGCTGGAGACTATTAAAAACTAAGAAAATGACAACCTAAGTTCTCTGAACTCTGTTGTTAAGTGTTTAGCTCTATGCTCTGAGAAGTGCTTGGATAACTTGTTCGCTTATATATATTTAGTTTATTGCTCTTAGTTGCTTATAGTTGCTTCAGTTGAATGATGTTGTTGCTATATTTGTTTACAACAATTATGCTTCAGCTTATGGACAGAATTATGCATTCATTTGCTCTGCTATATTGCTTTATTTTTTATGCTATAATAATCCCACGGGGCAAGTGAAAAATGATGTCTTTTTTTCCATTCACAGAGGATCTGTCCACGTTTTTGCTATCATCTTCTAACCATTGCTGCCTTAAGCCCTTGAGAATAAAGTAAGTATACTACTGCTCTTTTTATTATTTGATTTCTTGCAATAATTGTTGGCCTTTGACAACCTTTTTCTCTTTTTATCTCCTTCACCAGTAGTATCTTCTTTGATCCTTTTAGGCTTGGACTCTCATTCTCCCGGAAATCGTTGGTTATCACCACTCTGTTTGACCAGACTTCCTCCCTCAAACATGACTGATCTGATGACAATCTTGTTGTGTTTTCTTTTCTTGAATGGATTGTTGTTGGGTGTCTTAAAGAAATTTTCATCTGTAACAGCAAGGGAGTCTTCACATCAGCACTAAGAGTAGCTTTGAGTGTGGTGATGGTTGGACAACGAGTTGTGCAAGCAACAAGGTCTCTGAATAATTTTATTGTAATGTTTGCACTTGTTGTATATGAATGCACCGTCATTGATCTATGAAATTCCTATACTTGTTTACTATAATTATAGGTACTTTGTTCTACGTCATCGGCTACTTGTCCATCTGTTGTAGAACCGATTTCATAGCTAACTAATATAGCAGATGTCTTGCTTTATTTTGTACTAGTGTGTTTTCAAAGGAATTTGATTAGTGCACATATTACGTTAAAAATTAGTGGTAATTTTATAGATTTTGTACTGTCAATCCTTAAGTTACTAATTTTATCTTTCTTCTTCTGATTGCAGGTGCATCTATTATGTGAATGGTGAGACTACGATTGTAAGGAATTAAACAAATAGATTAGGGAGTTAACTTGTTGGTAGGGATTTTTAAATGTAATGACATTCAACTAAAAATTATGAAGTTTTGTTACCTTAGATGACATTTCTTGATATGTCATTTTATTTACTTTTCTTGGTTATTTTGTAAAACGTTATTGCAAGGTTTATGATTGTATTGTATTTAACTATTTATATAATATTTTAATTAGTTGTATGGTTATCAGTGGATGTCTAAGCATTTTTAATATAAAGACTTACAATAATGTTTTCATCATTTTCACTCAGTATATTGATATGCAAGGTGAAAAAACACTAGTATGTGAATGGTTACAAAAAAAAA
Organism: Limonium bicolor; assembly: GCA_023374045.1. Taxonomy (NCBI): domain Eukaryota; kingdom Viridiplantae; phylum Streptophyta; class Magnoliopsida; order Caryophyllales; family Plumbaginaceae; genus Limonium; species Limonium bicolor. The sequence goes on from CM041778.1 coordinate 83,633,589, forward strand.
CATATTACATACAAAATTTGGTCGCTAAGATTCCATGTAGAATTTGGTCATTAATAACGTTAGCGATCAAAATAGTTGGTCACCAATAACATTTTCTATGTTACCTTATAGATACTAATAGTGGTCGCAAATGATGTTAACGAATTATATTGTCGGTCACTAAAACATTAACGACCAAAAAAAATTGTAGTCGTTAAAGCATTAGCGATCAACTTCACATTCAGTCACTAATGCAATGGCGACCAAGGAATTTGGTTGGTCGCAAAAGCTATTAGTGACGGACCTTTAGCGACCACTGGTGACGAACTCTATTTTTGGTCATTATTATCATTAATGACAAAAATAATCATCATTAACGACCAATATTGTTGATCGCTAAAAGCCTTTTTTACTGTAGTGCCAGCATACGAAAACCTATCTGGATATACAATCAATGGAGCATTAGCGTGTCCTGTATGCAGTGATAACACATGCAATATCCGATTGAAACAGTGGAAAAATGTGTACATGGGTCATCGAAAATTCCTTCCAAGACATCATAAGTACCGAAAGATGACAGATGAATTTGACGGGATGACTGATCATGCTATAGCTCGACAACCTTTATCAGGTGTCGATGTTTATAACCGGGTGAAAGATATTGTGAACAACTTTGGTCCTCCAACTAAATACAGAGAAGAGTGTTTGGAAGAAAAGGTCGATATTTTTTGATCTTGAGTATTGGCAACATCTGCAAGTAAGGCATTGTATTGATGCCATGCACATCGAGAAAAATGTGGGAGAAAGTCTTGGTGGAACGTTGCTAAACATTAAAGGGAAAACAAAAGATCATTTAAAGGGGAGAAAAGATTTAGTAGAGTTGGGCATACGAAAAGAGCTCCACCCGCAACAAAGAGGAACCGTATCTTCCTGCCTCCCGCATGTCACACTCTATCCAAAGAGGAGAAAAAGAGTTTTTGCAGTCCCTTTCAGACATCAAAGTACCATCAGGGTACTCTTCCAACGTAAGAAGTTGGGTGTCCATGTCTGAACTCAAGTTAGTAGGGATGAAATCTCACGACTACCATGTTTTGATGCAACATTTGCTTCCCATTGCAATTCGTGGGATTCTCCCACATGATGTCAGGAAAACATTACAAATTTGTCCGTGTTTTTCAATGGAGTTTCTGCCAAAGTTCTAGATGTGCAGACACTGGACAAGTTGCAAGCTGAACTAATTGTCACTATGTGCCAGTTGGAGATGTATTTTCCACCTTCATTTTTCGATATTATGGTGCATCTGCTTGTTCATTTAGTAAGGGAGATCAAGGAGTGTGGCCCATTATATCTCAGTATATGTATCCATTCGAAAGATACATGGGTGTGCTTAAAAAAAATGAAAAACCGCAGACGTCCAGAGGGAAGCATTGTTGAAGGATATGTAACTGAGGAAGTGATTGACTTTTGCACCCACTACTTAGAAGGCGTGGACCACATAGGACTTCCGAGATCAAGACATGAGGGCAAGTTACAGGGTGTAGGTACAATCGGGAAAAAATGGTAAGGCCTGATTTTGCTGCATTGTGTAAAGCACATCTAACCGTGTTGAGCCATGTCGAAGATGTTGAACCATACTTCGCGTCACACTTAAGCGCTCTCAGAGCACAACATCCGTCAATGAGTGAAGTGAGATTAAAGAAGGAGCAGAATGCTACATTCGTTACATGGTTTAAAGAAAAAGTTATGCATGAAGATTCAGACAATGTAACTGAAATGGTTAAGTTATTAGCGCTCGGTCCGAATCTTGATGTTGTATCATACGAGGGTTTCGATGTGAATGGGTTCACTTTTTATACTGAACGCCAAGACCGTAAGTCAACAAATCAAAACAGTGGTGTTCATCTAACTGCTTCACAGGAAATATATCAAGATGCAGGTAGTAAGGGAGTGACAATGAGGAAAGAGTATTATGGTGTGATTCAGGAGATTTGGATCCTTAACTACACCTGTTACGAAACTTGTGTCTTTAAATGCAAATGGGTAGACAACATGCGCAGTTACCGTCAGGTGGAACACGGTATGAAGTTGGTTGACCTAAACGCATTGACATACACAGAAGAACCGTTTATAGTTGCTTCTAAAGCTAGACAAGTGTTCTACTGTCGTGATCAATGTAATCCCAGATGGTCAGTTGTATTGCAAAGTAAGCGACGAATAGTTGGTGTTGATGGTGTTATGAACGAGGAAGATTATGACTGTGAAATGGACAATGTTCCCCTCCAAATGCCAATGGAAGTTGATAATGTGACCAACTTTCAGTGCACAAGATCGGATCATGGAGAAGGGTTGTGGGTGGAAAAATGAACAAAAAGTAAGTCTGGCCTAAAAGTGAATGCTCAACACATGCGTGTACAATTTATGATTATTTATGACTCTTTATGACACTGACTATATATTTATGTAATGATATTGTGCAGATTATGGATGCCGACGATGAGATGCTCCTACAGTGTGATGAGGAGATGGAGATAGTGCAGGGATGCAGTTAGCAGCGTGTACACAGATTGTCGTTGCCGCTGATGCTCCTGTGACCTCTCAGGACCCTCTACGACCTCTCAGGACCCTCCTACGACCTCTCAGGGCCCTCCACGAAAGACACGAGGACCGTCACGTGGTCTAAACGAGAAGAAGGAGAGTGACATGATTGATCTGGTGTGGGATAGGTATATCTTACACCTATATGTTATTCTGTTTTATTTTTTCATATACTGATATTTATACATTTATATATGTACTATATATTACGTATGACTAACAAATATATGTATATATTACAGGTATCTTAGACCCACTGGCGGTCTAAGCAGAAGTTTGCCAGCGCCATGGGTCGATTGGTTAAGACCCATTGCTGTATCAACAAAAATGGAGGAACCAAGATCCGAAATAAAGAATCATGTGGGTGAGCTTGAAGAAGTACCAGATCCCAGATGAAGCATATGATAAAGTGTTGTCACTGCTTGCTTTGCGTATGCGATCGTTCAAAAATAGGCTGGTGGCTGGTTGGATCAATACGAACAACCCGAAGAAGGTGCCTCCCAATGAGTTGTACGCTGGCATGATCACTGAGGAGGAGTGGAAGGAATTCTATGAAGCACATATCACCCCTGAGTTCAGGGTAAGTAATTGTTTTCATAGATTAACTTTTAAGTTTATGTTGTTAATCTAACAAGATAAAGTTAAAATGAATTGTATTCTTTCCACAGGCAGTTCAGGAAAAAGCCCGAGAGAATCGCTTGAAAGATCAGAACCCACACTACATGGGCCGAGCTGGGTATGCGGGACGTATACCAGGCTGGATTGAAAAGGGGTATCTGAAGCGTATGCGTGAGGACGGCACAGTTGAGCCGATTCAGAGTCTGGATGAGGTGAATCGGGCACAAGCATACATGCTTGGCCGGCAATTAGAGAAGGACGGCGAACTGTATTATCCGCGGAAGGAGACTGCAGACTTAGCTGCAAAAATTGTGAGTGTCCTGAGTAATATTTAATAGTTTATAAATTTTTCTTACAATTTATTTATGTTTTACTTATTTGATCTAATTCATAATTTACATGTTTTTTTGCATGTACAAGACTGCAGAGGGTGCTGATTCTTTTCTTGGCCAGCCTCATAGTCAGGATGATCCATTGAACAAAGCGCTTGGCAAGAAGGATTACCCTGGGAGAGTTCGAGGATTTGGATCCGCAGTGCGTTAGAGGGATGTTTTTCCTCGCTCCCAGCGGATGGGGAGGGAGGAAGAATTGAGGGAGATTGAAACAAGGTTGACACAACAGTTCCAATCTGATTTGCAGCAGCAATGCAACAAATGGAAGCGAGATTGATGCAACAGCTGTCGGGGCATCAATCTTCTAGCTCATTAGTGTCCGCCCCTGCACCCGCTTCCACCCCTGCACCTGCTTCCACCCCTGCACCTGCTTCCACCCCTGCACCCTCTCAGGTTTCGGTTTCTTACACTGTACCTGCACCTTCTGATCCATTCCCATATGCCAAGCTTCACGGGTGTGTGAATTTTAGTGTTTTGTCGTTATTCATTTTTTCAATTAATCAAAAGTATGCATGTTGCAATGTATGAATCTAATTGTTTGTGTTCGTTTATTAGGGAACCAAAAAGTGTCATCTTCTGTGGATCAGTGAACATGACACCTCTCCGGTTGCATTAGGCACAATTCTACAGACTGATTCGACGTCACAGTGTCATTTTAAGTGGGTTCCGGCCTGGTACGTCCGTGTGTTTGTAGACAGTGTCTTCAAGGTTGTGATCACATTCCACTACCGATAGAGTGGAATGATTGGAGCACTGTCATTGAAGCATGGTCACAAGTACCGTGGCCTTGCCATCTGGTGGATTTATCTGATAGTACGGTAAGTAAAAGAACTTAAATTTATTTACTAATTACCATTTCATTAAATGCAGTTTTTGGAATAGTTTTCTAACGTATACTAACTTGTCATTTCTTAGACCCCTGTTCCTATTGCTGACAAAGGTAAGCAAGTCAGTGCGTCAAAAGGAAAGGGACCATCGGGTCAGCAGGATGACTACATCAGTCCACTTCGGCGATTTCATTATTCAAGAAAATTGGTGAAGACACTGGGAAAGCGTCAGCAACTCTTATATAACAATACTCGGGAAGGGTGATGATTTCATTGACTTCATCCTTAGGTTCCGGCGTATTTGTTCCACGGCGAAGATGTCACAGACTTGCTGATCAGTATTAACGATGTCAAGGAGCTGCTGCTTGGTGATATGCTGAACATCTCGGTGATTCAAGCCTACTGCTTGTAAGTATCACATTTTTTCTCTCTCAAAGTTAATAGTAAGTTTTATGTATAATTTTAATTTAATGCCTTTGTCATCAAAGGCCCTTACTATCGAGGCTGGTGTCAAAGAAAATGGAAAATGCGGTCACCTTCCTATGTCCACAAATCATGTCTTCTGATGAAGCTATGAGAGATGGTGTTGCGTGTCAGAACCATATGCGCACTGCCATAATTGCGGCGGTTAGAAGGAATAGCCGATTTGTGTTCATACCATATCATCAGATGTAAGCGTGCTTGACCACCTTATGCTTTTGTCTTTATTGTTTTATGTTAACTCATATATATTTCGAAGCTGAAGTTGATTTGTTGTTGTTTGAACTTGTAGCAATCATGGTTGTTGTTAGTGGTGTGTACTTACACATCATCCTGTATAGTGATTGACCCTATTGAAGGAATTAAGAAACATCTCCATTTCTATTGCTGAAAAGTAAGTAAATTGTGCATATTTTCATTTCAAAAAAAATTTTATACTTTTTTTATTACTTGTCACTTAAATGCTTGTTTTAATTAATTTCAGTGGTTTTAGAGATGGTATGACAGTGTCCGTGCTATGAATTTTCCTTTGGATATGCAGTATATGAAAAAGGTAAAAACATTCTATTTACTCATGCATACTTAAATATATTTTGTATATTAGTGTGTATATATAATAATATAATTTTATTGAAAATAGTGTCCCAGGCAACCGGATAGCAGCAGTTGTGGATATTTTGTGATGCGATACATGTACGACATCGTGTCCAATCGAGTCCATCAGAAATGCCAATGAAGTACGTATATAAGTTTTGTGTTTGAATTGGTAATTTAACTGTTTGTGCATGTTGGATAAGTTTAAATGGTGTACTTAATTGCTTTTATAATTCTTGCGTGCAACTTGTTGATTTCTTCGCAAAACAAGGAGCTACTTATTCACTTGCCGATCTAGAGTTTGTCAAGGAGCACATGTCGCTTACTGGATGAAAGCAATAAATGATGGTCAGCAGAAGTCATGAGTTGCTGTAGCTATATCTTTTCTTTTTTGAAGTTGTCTGAACTGAACCATTTGCACCATTGCATAATTGTCAAGTACACTTGCATTGTGTTGAAAAATGCAGTTTGTTGCATTATCAAATTTCTACAGGTTGCAGTACAACATAACTGTAGTAGCTTCCATCTGTTGGATTTTAATTGTAATTAAATTTTGTCTGTTTGGTACTAATACTGGCAAATCTATTTGGTACTAATACTGACTGATTTGTTAATTGGCCTGGGATCTGATGTGTTTTGCTGTAAATTAATTCGTAGATTTAATTTCTCTTTACAGTTTGTTGTAATGGCTTTTGATGTGTTGAAAAATGCAGTTGTTGCATGCATTGATCTGTGATGTGATGATATCTGTAGCATTTGTGGAACAGAGATTTTGAAAATAAAAAAAAAAGGAAGATATAAAGAACGCTTATCCATATAAGCGTTCTTTAAACTCTCCCGCCAACCATCATAAGAAACGCTTATATGTGATAAGCGTTGTTTTTGCTTGAGCATAAAGAACGCTTGTTAGACTAAAGCGTTTTTTATGTTCCCATCGTTCTCGCATTATAAAGAACGCTTTGCAAATAAGCGTTCTTAAAGCTAGTATAAGGAACTCTTTGAAAGCGTCATTTAAAATGTTTAATCATTTGCGTCGCTCGAATAAACTACACTTTATAAACGTTCTATATGCCAAATT
>CM041778.1:83640651-83823957 GCA_023374045.1 Limonium bicolor
TACATCTAAAAATCTTCCAAATTGCTCATCGAGCTCTCGCTCTTTGAGACGGTTTGGAAACGGAAGTTCTTTTGCAGATATTTTTCCCTTTGTATTTTAACAGCAGTTGAAAGAGAGAAGAAGGAATAGGAGCCTGGGTCTCCTCAGAAACTACCTCAGGAGGGGCGGGATGCCCTGATGGGTGCACCGGCGGTATTAGAAAGAGGCTCGGTCTCCTCATCAGTACGGCTTCCTGCCACTTGGTCTTTGTTTAAGTTCCTCCCACTTCTCAGGGTAACTGCTGCTGCTTCTTCAGAATCCTACAGTCTTCGTCGAGACCGACACTGCCTTCAACCTCCTTGGGGTTGGTTTCTGGTTGGGAAGGCAGTGATCCAGAAGGTCTCTGCTGTAAGAGGAATTGAGTCAACTGACTCATTGTTCCTTGCATCTCCACCATGGCATTCTCTAACTTCTGGTTGATTACCGTTTCTGTTCCTGAGAAGCCATTAACTTATCCACCATCTCCTTCAGACTGGCATTGTTTGAGCTCAATGATGGTTGCTGAGCTTGAGGCTGTTGTGGCCGGAATTGATTATATTGAGGCCTAGCAAAGCCGGGTGGTCCCCCCTGGTTCGTCCTCTGAGGTTGCATTTGATGTGAATTCAGTGCATTGTTCGGATTTCCGTACCTCAGATTTTGGTGCTGATTCTGCACCAGGGTTGCCTGTTGTTGAACTGGCCTATGACATTGGCCTCCTCGGTTTGCCTCATCTCGGCTACTATGGGCAGTCCTCATAATCGTGTGCATCCCACACTGAGAGCAGCAAGCTTCGTTGGTACTTGTAGAGATTTTCTTGGCGGATTGCTTGGAGGTCGGCCCCATGGTGAGCTGCTCGAGCATTTTTGCCATGCTTCCCATCGTAGTTTTTATCTGTGCTTGCTCGGCGGCTAGATGTTCCATCATTGGGTCTGGAGCTCGGGAAGAACTGTGACCTATTGAGAATACTCGTCCTCCATTGCTGCTCCATTGGCGAAGCTCCTCACAGTAGGATTCCATAGATGCCATGAAATCCTCCCCACTTTTTGCTAGCAGGTTTCCTCCTAGGGGCGGATCTTATCTCGCCTCTGTTTTCGTCTTTTAACCCCTGGAAGAATCCCTAGCCAATGAGGTGATGTCCTGACCATGGTGAGGGCACTGGCGGAGTAGTTCTTTGAATCGGTCCCACGCCTCACAGACTGTCTCACTACCCATCTGTCTGAATGCCATCAGGTCGGCAATCATCTGTCGTGTCCTGGAGATGGGAATGTACTTCTCGTAGAATTTATCCATCATCTGCTCCCAGGTGGTAATGATGCCTGGCGGTAGTCGATGGAACCATTTCGAAGCTTCTTCCGATAGACTGTGCTGGAACAGGCTCAGTCTGGCGTACTCCTCCAATCCTTGTGATAAGCCCAGGGAATCCAAGTGCACTAGAAAGCGATGTACATGGTCCAATGCATCCGCTGGGTCTGCACCTGAGAAAGTTCCTTGCAGGGTGATTTCTAACAGCATTGGATTGATGAGAAGGTTTTACCTTTTGCCAATCGGCTATAAGTTCTACAGTTAGATTTGGTAGAACCACTGACCCTCTTCTTGGTGTGGCTGGTGGTCTGTTTATCCTTCCCATCGTGTATTGGGTCACTGCACCTCCTCCGATTTGGTCATGGTTTGCCGTCATGTTGAAATCAAGCTGCTTTCTTGTTCTCAGAGCTTGGAGGTATACTCTCTCGATTTCAGGATCGAAGTCTGTATCCGGAGGACTAGTTGAACGTGTTCTACGCATCCACTAGGTGCTCATAATCAGCCCGAGAGAAAGGAACAAAATGAGTGGGTTTTTAGAACTAAAATAATGAAAAATAATTGTATAAAATGGCACACAAAATAAAAATCAAAAATAAATTTCAAACAAACAATTATAAACAGTGTGTTGCAATAAAGTAACGAATTACCAAGGCTAGGGACTAGACAAAAGTCAAGTCCCCGGCAACGGCGCCATTTTGCAAACGATTTATTTGGTATATTAAAAGCCTAGAAATAATCCTAGAATTCAATAATTCAATAGATCGTCAGGTTGCAAAAATCCCGATCAAAATAGTATAGCAAATTATGAAGCGACCGGGGTGTCAATCCACGGGACTTGATGTGGTAAGTCTAGCCTTAGGTAATGGTTAACTCAAAGGGGGCTTTGTTTTGGTTTTGGGTTTCTCAAAAAGGTAACAAGAAGGTAAATAGCAGATAAATTAAAGTGATAGTCTTGGGAGTGTGAGTGGTACTCTAGGTTCAGGGAGTTGTCTCACTAGCTAGGTTCTGCATATTCAACTACTTAAGTGGAGACTTGGATCGGCTTGTAATTCTCAATTATCTATTCTGTATTAAGTCTTAATTAGATAGCATCTAGACAGGGCATGTAGTTCTAGTCTAGACCTAACAAGTATATCTAGAAGGTTTTATTGCACAGAATTACTAGTTTTGTTTTGGTCCGGACTAAAGCTCCTAGTGACTAGTGTAATCTATCCGATTACAATTATCACAGGTAACAGGTTAATAGGACCGTCAATGCTAATCACCTTATCTGATCATAACATGATTCGAGGGCTTATAATAAATTCATGACGTTTATTAAAAGCACTTTAAAGCATTAACCTGAACAATCCAAATAGTCTCAATACAGCAGTAAAATAATGCAGAGTTTAACTAATTACAACATCCCTTCCCCTAGAGTAAATCCTCTAAGCTAGACATAGCGATTATAATCATAAATGAGAGAGAGTTAGAAGAAATCATCTGTTCCGAAGATCTTCTTGCTCGCTCCGTCCTTTGTCCTTGCGCTACGCTTGGTTTGGGGTTGATCTCTGTGACAATGGAGTGAACTGGGTGAAATGGAGTGGAAACGAGAATTTGTGGCGAATTTGTGAGTTGTTCTGATCAGTTTAGCCGGACAAAGATCCGGGTGAGATGTCCGTCTTTGTATGGGGCGGACACGATCCGGACGTGGCTTAGGTGAGTGAGTCCGGATCCGGACGTGATCCGGACACGGCTAAATTTGTGCGGGAATGCAGGTTGTGTATGGGTGAGAGCGAGGGATTATGGAGGAATTTTAATGAGATGAGCAGATGAATGTAAATGAATGCGTGGTGAATGAAAGACGCAGATTTGTGGAGGAAGTTTAGTGAATGGATATGGAGTGTGTGTGAACGAGAGGGTTAACAGAGAGGGAGAGAAGAGGATTAGACTCTGAAGTCTGGGACGATTTGGAATGAAGGCAGGAGATGGTTTATATAGGATTAGAAGGAAACATAGGTTAGTGGAAGTTTGGTATAGTTGGTGAGTGGATAGTTTGATTGAGCCTCTGATTGAGCATGGAGCGTAGTTAATTAATGCGCCGCTCGCCTGTCTTGTTAATGCGCCGCCTGATAATTTCACCGAAAGGCTAATTATCAGTGCGTGCATTTTTATTTTTCAATTCTGTGTGACGTCCGGATCGTGTCCGGATCCGGACGTGACAGAGCTTTTAGATCTGAAACGTGAACTCGGATCTGGATTTTTAGGTCACGTCCGGCTGACGTCCGGCCCAACAGATCCGGACAGGAGATGTCCGACTTTGTGTCCGGCCAAACGGATCCGGACAAGACCAATTTTTGTGTCTCCTCTCCTGATTTGTTCCCCGTTTGTTGTATTGTAATCCTTATGATGTAAAATCTTCATTTCCTGGGTTTTTCCTATATTTAACACATAAAATACATCAATTCTTATCAAAATATCAATCTTTAGGAAAAACACATAATAAGTGGGAAACATTGCCTGAATTGTTACAAATTACAAGGTATTTAAACCCTAAAAAGCCTATATGTTTCACACTTATCAGATTCCAAGGAGTTTTGAAGCCTTGAAACAAATAAGTGAGCTTAAAACACATTTTTAAGCTTTAAGGTAAATCATCTTGTCAAATTAAATAGGGCCGAGATTGTAGTGTGTTATATGGGTTGACTGAAAAATGTACTTAAACATTATTGTAACTTGTTTTGCTAAGTTACTTAGACAAATAATGACTTATAATAGCTTAAAAGTAACAAAAGGGGTTAAAATGCAAAAAACTAAAAGTTTCTGGTCCTAAGTGTAAAAAGCCGAGACTTAGTTGTTATATTAAACATTTTTATGTCATTAAATGTTATATTTAAGGTTTGTAATAAGGCCAAGTGTTTAGGCCATTTCTATGTATCATTTAAGGATTTTTATGCTTTATAAGTTATGTACTTGATTAGTATAAAATGTGGTGAGGAAATCTGATTACTATGGGCTGTTTGGTGAGTTTAAAAACCCCTAAAATTATCAAGGAAAAATACCTACGAATTTGAGTGGGTGTTGGTTTAAATGTAAGGTTAAAACTAAGTTTAAAAGCGATTATAAACTTAAATATTGTTCTAATGTACAAAAAGGTTAAAACATGGGTGGTTAAGTATAAATAAACTAAATTTAGGGTGTCAAAATAATATATGGCCAAAAGTTGGGCCTTAATTGGAGTTTGGATGAAAAATCTAAGTTTTTGTAAAGTTTAGGGCCTAAATGGTAATTCTAGGAAAATTTGGGGTCAAATCTGTAAATTATGGAAAATTTATGGTCAAGGCAGTAGGTTTGTGGTCAACCTTGACCATATAGGGAGTGTTGACCAAATTGGGTGAGTGAAATAATTAAATGGAGAGTTTAAACAAGTTTAGGAGTTAATTGTAAAGTTTATAAAAATATTGGGGTCAAAATGTAATTTCTGGAAGTAAAGGGCAGAAACGGCATTTAGAAATAGTATAGGGTCTGTAGGGAATTTACTAGAATTTTTGGAGTTGAATTTGGAATTTAATTGATGAGATTGTATAATATATAGTTTACGGATGAAATTGTAAGAATTGTAAAATTAAGTGGGTCAAATGATAAATAAAGAAAAGTTAGAGGATGAGGAGAATAAGCTGTAACACCAAGGGGGCTGTTCCATTTTTATAATATATAGTTGAGAACTATAGGTTAAAACTAGCTAAGAGTGGTAATGTTATAACATAAGGTATAAGGAGTAAAATTGTTACATTAGAAAACTAGTGTGGAAACTTTGTAATTAATGGGTTTATGTGGGCTGTTAAGAAAATATGATAGGCTAATAAATAATGTTTAACATATGGTTGAAGGGGTTATAAATGTTACACTATTCTAAAGTTCAAGAGACATTAAAGGAGGTAACAAACATGAGGTGAGGAGTTATAAGATTCACATAAAATAAAGGAAATATTTTGAGAAATGGAAAATTATAAGACTAGTATGGGAAATAAAATAAAGTTGGGAAACTTAATATGATATGCTATGTAACATTATAATAGGTTGAGAGTATGGTCTTGATATTTATTTGTAGAGAGTAACACAAATAAAAGACCTATGAGTCTCACATGAAATGATAAGGAACAACGATTTTATAAGGAGATTATAATTCATGTAAACCAAAATAAATATAAGGAACATTGAGGTTTATACAATATGATGTAGTAAATATATGGGGGATAATGAAACATAATTTAAGGTGGAGGAATTAAATTATACAACATTAGTTATATAGACTAATGTTAAATTCTAAAGAAATTGAACAAACAAGCGAAACATGTAATTAAAAGGTTATAATAGAGATTACCTAGACTTGTTGACTTGGGCACATTGACCAAGTCACCCCGAATTGACCAAGTCAACCGAATTGACAATAGAGAGTCAGGTTGACCAACCCGCAACTTAAAGAAGAGCTTCGAGATGAACAAACTGTAAAAATAAATGAGAACATGTGGTAATAAATTGCACGGTTATGTGCACAATGGTATATAAATATATATAGATACATGTCTAGGAATAATGACCTATGACAAAACGGGATAATATAAGGTTTAAATATCATGAGTATTGAACTAATACCACATGTTATATATATATATATAACACGAGTAAAGTACGACCCGAAAGAATCCCGAATACACTACAAAACCCGAATAACTACGACAACCACGTAAGGGGTTAATCACGGGGTTAATACCGAAAGGGTTAGCAGTTATTAGAATACCGACTCGATCGAATCACATGAATTAATACCTAGTGATATGTTCCAGAGATACGCACTAGGAGTTACGAGCGGTACGAGCATAGAGGATAAGCATGATACGTCACGCTAGCATTGTTCAGCGGTGAACGGTATGTTATTGTATGTTCTTATTGTGCCTGAGGACTTCCTTGGGTTTGGATGTGTGAAATGTTTGACAAGAGGATATGTGTGCTTGTATGTGAATGTGTTAGATGATTTATCTGTCGAATACGTGCACCATTATTTTGTACGCGATAGTCATTCGATACTGAACGCATGTATATGTATTTATATATCTTAAATTAAGATATGAGTAGTGATAGAGAAACATCACTCATGGAAGGATAATAACATAAATAATTTATCCTAAGATAACCTAAGAAGAGACGGGAATACCGTTCTAAAGAGGAAATGAACTCGAATACAGAAATACACTAGATGACTTCTAGGTATACATTAAAGACTTGAGAGGCCCACATGCACCCGAGTAAATTTATCACTGGATAACCTAAGATTGAATCTTAGGTAATTAGTTTAAGAGAACTCGAATAATTCAATGAGAGGTTGGCTATAAAGGAATATCTGAAGATGGTGAGGAATCCAGGACCGCCTTGTTGCGCATTGTGCTCACAGAGGGGACGACTGACAACAGGTCCACTCAAGAAAATCCCAAGTATCAAATAGTTGCTTGGTCGGAGACACCGCTGTTGGTGGAACGGGCAATTGGGCCCCAGTAACATTATATCCTACAACCTTGAGTTGTGGATTTCCAACAAACGCAAACTTTGTTGGACGGAGGCACCGCTGGTGTAAGGGCATTTGAGCCCAGAATTTGTAAATTGAGTAAGGGCATTTGGGCCCAGAACTTGTGAACTAAGTGAGTGTGTGGTGTTAAAGTGGAAAAGAAGTTAGGAAGTGATATGGAACAAGGATTAAGTTGAGAGCTTAACTACAAGTAAAGAACGAACAACGGTCCTAGAGGCCCGATGCAACAGATCACAAAACTAACTCTCGTTGTTACATTACCTTCTTATGTATTAGATGTTATATGCTTGTTGTTGAGTTGGAATGAACTACATGATTATTGGATGTTATATGCTTGTTGTTGAGTTGGAATGAACTACATGATTATTAGATGTTATATGCTTGTTGTTGAATGGAATGAACCATGTGATTATTGGATGAATTTTTGTTTGCTTTACAATGGTATGTTACAGTTGATATGTTGTAAAACGGTATAGCATGAAACCGGAACTGCATGTTAACAATTGGGCTAATTAATCTTAGTAGTTCAAAGGTCCAAGAGGATCATATGAGAAGCATACCAGCCGTCGTGCTGAGCCTTTATGGCAACATATTACAGGACTTGATCGAGTTATGAAGCCGGAGTGCGGGACTATCGTGTAGTCTACAACGTCTTTTAATTTCTGCACCCGTTATATTTTGGTTTGTATTGTATACTTTGATGTAAGTAGCGGGAATGTTTTAGATGCTCACTGTTCTATGTTGTCAATTTATAGATTTAGTATGTGTAGGTTAGTAGTAGAATATCTCGGTTCATCATAGCGGTTATCGATCCTAGTATTGTGATAAGTATTTGCTTCATTACTCACATGGGTGAGTAATGGCGTGTGACACCCAGATTAGTAGATATATTTAACTTCCATTGCGAGCCGTCTTTAATTAATTACGTGATGCCGATTATTATGTGATTAGGAGTAGGGGTTACAGGGACTATATATGGTTCTCACAGGTTTACCATCCCTTAATTTTTAAAAATGAAAACCGGGTATGAAATTTATGACTTGCACTATATCATTTTTTGTTTCTAAATTGCACATGTTTGGGAAAAACAATGTTAATGAAGAGTGTTTCGCAGCATACAAAAGTTAAGAATTATTTCAAAGAAAGGGTCGTACAGATATGTATTTCCTACCACTTCCATCCAAGGGAGTTTTTAGTTAAGATGACAGAGCAATTGGTTGGCGAATGTAGAACTTTTGATGATCAGAATACCATACTAAAGAAGCTTAAAAGTAAGCTGAGTACTCATTCCTACTTAATCATCCTCGATGAAGTTAGGAACACAATGACAGACTGCTTGTGGGAGACAATTGTCAGATGGCTAATGGAAATTAGTGACCCATTAGGATACCTAACAGTTTTGGCAACAACACATTCTAATCAAGTTACAGAATTGATGCAATCTGGATCAACTAGAGATTGTATCTATCCTCTACGAGAATTGAATAATGAGGATAGTTGGAGCTGGTTTTGTAGAATAGTAATTGTTAACAAGAATATGGAGGATATATCGAGAAGGATGGTGAAAAGATGCAAAGAGGTACCTTTAGCGATCAAAATGCTAGCAAGCACCTTAAAGGCAAGAAGAGATGACGAATGGGGTGAAATAGAGCAAAACAAGATATGGGACATACATAATAAGGAAGGGATCATCATGCCCTCAATAAGACTAAGCTTTGACTATTTACCCAATATGGCCACCAAAAGATGTTTTGAGTATTGTGCTATTTTTGAGGAGGATGTTGAGATAGAGAGAGAGAAAACCTGATCCAACTTTGGATTACTCAAGGGCTAATCAAGCCATCACAAGACAAGTTAGAAGGAAGAACAAATATTTTACTAGAGTGTACTGCTGATCAATACTTCAACATTCTATTGAATAACTACCTATTTAAGGACGTAGTAGACTATGAGTTTGGGGAAGTGAGATCCTGTAAAATGCATAATGCAGAAAGGGCACTTGCTATACAACTCTCAAAGAAGGAATGGCTTACTCTAAATCAAGATGTTTTTTTTTTGATAATTTGGGCTTTCGCCACTTATTTAAGAATTGTCAATTACAACTTGTAGGGGTGTCAATCTGGGCCTCATTAAAACCCTCCTAAACTAAAACACAATGGGAAAAAAGGTATTAGGAGGGAAAAAGAGTACCCCACTCTAAATCAAGATGTGAAGGAGTTTAATTCTGAGTGTAAGGCTTTGCATATGCGTCTAGCCTCTGAACCAAATATAGATGGAAGTGGAACTGAACCCAATAAGATTAAGAATGTGCGCACAATGGTGGTAATGCTTGCAACCTCTACTAGCACTAGTAGAAAAACACCCTATGGCGGCGGTTGTTTGGCCCCTATGCGGCGGTTCAAAACCGCTGAAACGGGTGCCGCCGCGGTAGGCGAAACACCTATTGCAGCGGTTGTAGAACCGCTGAGGTAGGTGATCTACTGCAACGGTTCTTTAAACAATCGCCGCGGTAGATGCCTGATAAAGTCAACATATAACGACATCTATCTCGGTGGTTCTTACCTTACAACCGCCGAGATAGAGTCTGGGTCGGTCCCTGGATCGGTCGATTCCAGAAAGTATTCTGGAACCGACCGACCCTGTCCCTGGGTCGGTCCCTAGGTCGGTCAGTACCAGAATACTTTCTGGAATCGACCGATCCAGGACCGAACCAGGGACAGGTCGGTCGGTTCCAGAATACTTTCTGGAATTTATCGATCCAGGGACCCACCCAGGGCAAGGTCAGTCGAGGCTATTGCAGCGGTTCTTAACAACAACCGCTGCAATAGATTGTTGTCAAATTGTCTTTGACATGGTCTATTGCAGCGGTTCTCAGGTTTTTTTTCCTTTCCACCCTACAATTGTACCACACACACCCAAAGATCAATCAATCCTGTTTAAATGTCAAAATCTACAATGCCGCCGCAGTGGGGTAGTAGATCACACCATTACGCCATTTAAACGGCCACCAATACACTTTCACTTATAAATATGAGCAATATTTAATTAAACATCAATAGAATCATTACACAAAAACAATTGTACCAAGAGATTATCTAAAGCATCAACAAAATCATTACACAAAAACAATTGTACCATGTCTAAAACATCAATCCTATCTAATACTAATAAAAACCTACATTAACGCTCATGTATTTGGCCCACTCCTCGAGAATCTCGGTTATATGCCCTTCACCGTAATCAACTTCTACCAATTCTTCAAAAGCCTTGAATAAAAAAAAGTTGTATTAGTTGCTAAAAACTTTGAGTTTAAGAATCAATGCTAAAAAGTATATACAAAATCAAAATAGTTTGAGAATGCTACTTACCTTGTCAAGAGACTTCTTTGGCAAGAGCGAAGATGCCGCTACCAAGTCACTCATTGACGAAGTAGCCACATTCTGAACCTCCAGGCTACTGTGGACACTGCGCATTCATATACATAAATGTTCAAAATCAAATTTAACATATATTAAATATTGTTACCATTTTAAAACTAAAGATCATACTACTACATTAGAATAAGGATTACAAAAATACCTTGACTACATTCCATGGGATGTTCTTAATCCTCGCTCCCCAGATTTGCGTCAGTACAGCTTGAAAGGTACTGGAATTCGTACACATGGATAAAATAAAAGTTATCAACCAAATGACTAAGAAATAAGTGAAAATTGATAATTAATAAAGTCAAGTAATTCACCTCAGCAACATGTTTGATATAATTGGTTTCTTTGGACGCCTTGACACTAAATCAAGCTGTAGGACTCTTGGGCTCTTTACACATAGAACGATCAAAGTCCAGTGTCGGCTGCTCATAGATTGCAACACAAGCAGAACTTAACTCAATCAAATACATAATACAAGTAACACAATTTTTAAATTAACTTAACACTTGATAAAATTCTTACCCCTGGTGAAGTGGTAGCAGCACATAAGATTTATCGGCGCATGCATGTATCGCAGTAGACAAGTACTCAACCAAGGCTTGGGGGTCAGATCCCATAGTAGTTTCAGAGCAGAAGTCAGGGCATACGAAACCAAAACTACTATTTTCATATACCTGGACCGCCTTGTCATCAACAAACCTGCACATTATAAAGAAACGATATTAGTACTTTAATTCTCAAGTGTGCAGAGTAAAATATGTACAAGGTGTGCTAGTTACTCACATGCAAGTCGATTTGAGAATCGATGCACTCAACCAATCCTTCTTGAAAAACTCCACAAAGTCACTGATGTAAATTTCTAATCTCTAAGCGCCTTCATAGTGAAAGAGATCCGGTCTTGGTTCCACTGTAACCGAATCTCTTGCCGGCGGCATCATCAACAGTGTGGAGTGCAAGAGTTTCAGCTTGGGGGGCAAGGCATTTAGAACCTCCGACTCCACCAAATTTGCTTTCATCACAAATTTAGTGGCGGATGCCACTGAAGGATTAGCTGGTGCAACAATAACTCTCTTTCCTTTTCCCTTATCAGATTTTGATTGGTTGTGTTCATGAGATATTAATTTAATAAGTGTACAACATTCTACCCTAAAATGTGTATAAGAGTAAGTTTTTCGAGTGCTTACCTGCTGCTCCCCAAGCTTTATCAGTCTAACTGGCCACTCTATTGTCATGGATTGTACTTCACGAAGGGTGGTTCGGCCTGCAACTGGCACCGGTAGCTGAACATCTCCATACCCAGGTGCAAAATCATCAACAAGCACCCGAGCATGATACTCCCAGAGCGCTTCATTCTGCACGATGTCACCATGAGCAGACTTGAAAAACTTACCCCACCCTATCACGACTTCACCAGAGCCGAGTAATTGCAACAATGTGCAGTCAACCGGTTTCTGAATTTTTAAAATTAAAGATTTTAGAAGCACATGAATAAGTGTATAATTTGATTTTTTGGTATTTGTTATTAACATATTGTTCTAACCTTGAGAGATGAATATGGAAACGGATTGACCGAGTGAACACTACTGGGAGGCACTTGTGCGGGCTCTAATGCTTGTGAGTAATCTGGCGGTCTAGAAACCTCTCGACGCATCCTCTCAGATCGCATCGTGGCCATAGCTTGAGCAATTTGCTGCTGGAATTCATTTCGGAGTCACTGCTTGAGCTCAACATTCAGGCGTAAGTGCTCCTCGTAGGTCATGCTCCCTCCCGCACTCTGTCTAGACCCAGGGTTGCCGAAGGCTTGGCGTATACCGACATGACCACCGAAGCCAACTGCACGACCCGGATGATCCTTCTTCCCGAAAGCGCGAGAAAGTGGATCATCCTGTCTAACGGGCTGCCAAGTTCCTTGGGTGATCTAGGAGCTTAACTGTTCCTGTTATGAAGTTTAATAATTCAAATAAGATGCATATAATGTAATTGCTATTGTTACTTTGATATTATATAATAAACATTCTTCTTTTTTCAAACTAAAAAACACTTACCATTTGGTTGATGACTTCTCTCGTGCCGTCATCATACTCAGTAGGTGTGCCGGATCTGAAGGTTTCTTCCGCCGACTTAAGTCCCAAACCTTCATCCTTCAGTCATTGATATTTGATTCAGCTGACAACATCCCCTCTTTCTCCCACTTCGGTACACGCTGAGCAATACTTTTACCGCCCAAGTGATGGGGATAAAGATGGTTCTTGGCATTTTGTTGTTATTTCTCACGTAAAGCCTACGTATATGTATGTTAAAGACAAATTATACAAAGAATATATGGAAAGGACAACTTATATAAGAAATGAACGCTAAGGACACTTTAAACATATATCATATGAAAGAACAACTACTAGTGTGAAACTCACCTTGAACTCAGGGGTCAAACGCTTCTCAACAAACTCCTTCCACTGCTCTTCAGTAATACCATCGTATTTCTACCACGGTGGTCTCCGATCATCCACATCATCATCGGCTGCTTCCTCTATGTCTAATGGCTCCTCACAGTAAATGTACTGCCTCATGAGCAGAGATCTGAAGTCTCTAAACTGTCTGGCAACTCCCTTCATCACATCGTCCTTCATGGATGGATATATATTGATTCGGGCCTATATACAAAAAAATGGATTAGTGTTAAATAGAAACATTACTCTTAAAACACACTATAAACATCAACTAATACCTGAAGACGCTCAAATATCTGCTCCTTCAACGCCAGAGGCACTTGCTTCCAATGGTGGTTTATATTGCAGTATGAACTCAGCAAATGCCTAGCCAGAGCAGTGAAATCATTCTTCCATGTACCTGTGGGCTGATTCTATTGATTGAACTGCAAAGGCTTGGTCGAGGGGCCTCTAATTGCCTTCAGTCCTCGGGTAACGCATCTTTTTTTGGGTTTCTTGAGAGCAACTTGTATCTCTTGTGCTACCTGTGAAGGCCCAGCTGCCTCAGTCTACTGTGCTGGGACGTCTGTTGTCTTCTATTTTTTTTACCACCTCGTGTGGTGCATTTTTTCGGTCTACTCTACGGGGGCTGAACTTCCCCAGACGTGAGTAGCTCTCATATAGGATCGTCCATCGGATGATCATCCACTGAGAAAAAAAGCACAAACATTAGATCAATATTCATGTAACGATGTATAATTGCAAAAATAAACATAATAAATAATTTTGATAACATTGTAACAAGAATAATACAAATTGTCTAACGTCAAATATACAATTTCAACCAATGGTGGTACCTAGACATGGTATAACTTATATCATTTTGTGTTTTCTATCCAAACCCCCTCATCATGGTCTGATCGAGCGTAGATGGTCTGAACATCATCATTTTGTAAATCATCAGTTGAATCATGCAACCCTGTATGCAACGATATTGTTTCATCTATCATCTCACTGTCATCATCGTCATTGCTTTCATCCTTAAACAAAACCGGTCTTCTCCCTGGAAGAAAAACAGACCATCTGCTATCTTTTGGGTCTTCAACATAAAACACCTGGTCACAGTCTTTACCCAACACAAATTGATCTTCCTTATAGTTTGTGACACGTGAAAGATCAACCAAAATAAGTCCTTTATCATTTTGGTGTCCATGTCGGTTGTGCACCCAATTGCAGCAGAACACTAGAAAGAAATCAATGTGATAGTCTAGTTCCCATATGTCCTCTATGACACCATAATACCAACTACTACTGCTCATTGGTTGAACTTGGTTACCGAGACCATATTCAGTCATTGATGCTTCGATTTTTACCCCACTGTTCTGGTATATTGATTTAGCATCTAGGCGTGTAGTGTAGTAAGTACAACCATTAATGTCATACCCTTCAAATGATACAACATCAGTTCCACGAGCAACTGCTAAACATCTAATTTCTTCACCGACATCCTCTGGGTTCAATGAAGCTTGCTCAAACACATATACCATAAACCATTGGACGAACACTCTATTTTGTTCTTTTTTAAGCCAGATATTGTTTTTTGGTAGAGTTTTGTCGCCTTAACTCACCAATGTGAATATCAAAGTAGGGTTCAACAACCTCAAGATGTTGTAATACAAATAAATGTGCTTGCTGAATGAGATCACGGGAGACACCCACGACTTGTTTGCCAGTAACACCTTTACCCTTAAATCTACCATGGCGACGTGGTTTGGGATTACCAATTGACTCTACATCGTTCAAATAGCTTGTCACGAATTTCGTGACTTCCTCAGTCACTGTTGCTTCGATGATGCTACCTTCCGGTCTATATCTATTTTTCCTTCTACACTTCAAGATCCCCATATATCGTTCAAAAGGATACATGTAACGTAAGTAGACCGGACCACACTGTTTGATCTCCCGGACAATATGGACTATTAAATGCACCATTATGTCAAAGAAAGATGGTGGGGAATACATCTCAAGCTAGCATATTGTCACAACAATTTCATGTTGTAGATCATCGAGGGTGTCTGAGTCAATTGCCTTGTAGCAGAAAGCATTGAAGAAGAAACATAATCGGGTTAGAGGAATTCTAACATTTTCTGGTAATATCCCTTGGATTGCAACTGGAAGAAGATGCAACATTAACATGTGATAATCATGAGATTTCATGCCCAACAGCTTCAAATCCTTCATTGAAACTAGGTTCTTCCAGTTTGAAGAGTACCCAGATGGTACCTTCAACGAGTGTAAACAATTGTAAAAACTGAATTTTTCACTCTTAGAGAGGGTATAACAAGCATGAGGTAGATACGTCCGTTTCTCATCCTCTTGTGGGTGCAGTTCTTTCCGTATGTGCAACTCTTGCATATCTCTCCTCACCTTCAATCCGTCTTGCCGGGTATGTTGAGCAAAGTACCATTCACTACCTCCCCGACGTTCTTCACAATGTGCATGATATCCAAAGAGTGTCGAACAGGCAGATGCCGCCAATACGGTAGATCCCAAAAAATGGAACGTTTTTTCCAAATGTTATTCAGCGGCTTGGATGTGTTTCCAAAGACATTTTCAATGTCCTTGACCTTTGCATACACTTCCTCTAAAGTCAAAGGCAGACGGGCCACAAGAGTCTCGGGCACATTGTTGAATAGTTTTCGCTTTCTCGAATGATAAGGATGGTCCACTGGAAGAAACCGTCGATGACACATGTAAACATTTTTGCCGCAGTGCTTCAGATGGTCTGAAAATGTGTCATCCTCACATATCGGACACGCTTTGAATCCTTTCACCGAGTATCCTGACAAGTTCCCATGGGCAGGAAAGTCGTTAACAGTACAGAAAACTCACCTTCAGTGTGAAATTTTCTTCGCATGAGCATCATATACCACTATCCCTTCATTCCACAACAACTTGAGATCGTCGATCAGTGGTGCAAGATATACGTCAATTTATGACAGGTTGCTTTGGGACTGATATTAGGAGTGATAACATAATGTATTTTCGTTTTTACACAGCCATGATGGTAAATTGTAGATCCTAGTAGCACCGGCCAAGTGCTGTGCTGACACTCAACGTGCCATACGGGTTCATCCCACTGTACACAGTCCAAGCCTCAGATTCCTATCCTCATCTCGAAAATGATGTTTGAATTTCTGTTGATAATTTCTTCACTGAGGTCCGTCAGTAGGATATCTTAATTTCTCATAAAATTTTTCTACCATACGCGTGCCATCGTAAGTCTTCGCATCATTCGGGTGGCAAACAACCGTTTAAATATAGGAATTATCGGCAAGTACCATAATTTTGCTGGACGTTTTTTTTCTGAAAAGAGGAATCCCCATCCTTGTCCTTGTACCGGGGACACAAACATTTAGGACACTGTCTAGATGTTCGTATTCACCCCTTACACCACACAGTTATGGTCAAGCATGAATCTTTTTATATTCAAACTCCCTTGGACACATCCATTTCTTTGCCTCGTAGGTGGATGTAGGAAGACCTTCCCATCAGGAAAGCATATCGTATCAGCTCTAGAAATGCCGTGAAACACTGTCCCCACTCCATATTTCCCCTCAAGTTGAACAAATTAAGTACAGCCGTTAATTTTGTGTATTTTAACGCACGAATGGTTACAACGGTGTCTTCGATGCGTCCAAACAAACTTTGATACTCTTCCGGCTTATCGACAAAAGTTCTGCAACATTATCAAACATTTCATCCATTTGCTCATCATGGTGAGTGGTCTCACTGTCATCGAAACGTGAATCACTTAGCAGTATCGACTCGTTGACTGTATTAAAGGTGTGGTCGGTACTTGCGTGACGTGGATCAGACTATATAGTTGAAGCACTAGCTGAACAGTTTCTCATGAAAAGTTCATCTTCTGGAATTCGCATGAATCCCGGGTCTCTTAAGATGGAATCTGATTTCCTCAATGTCTACATATTTCCTTACGAACCCACAGTTAACACAAGGACATGAAACTTTTTCCGTCTTTGTTCTGTCCTTGTGTTGCACTACCGCTTTGAGAAACTCTTTCAGCTTCTCGTCAAAGTGATCCCTTGATCACCGACATCCAGTCACGCTCCATTCTATATGGAAACAAAACGTGTAAACGATTGATTTGTCTTCAGTTTTGTCTGCATTTGTATATAGGTAGAGCATGTTTCCACTAGATTGTCTTTCAGTTTTGTCTTTCAGTTCGGGTCATTTCGGTTGGGGTCATTTTGGGTTTACCCCAATCGGGTTTAGGGTTTATTATACTTCAATATTTTCAGGTTTTGGTCGTGTTTCGGGTTCGGAAACAACGGAGGTTTTCGGGGTGGGTCAAATTTGACAGCTCTAGTACAACCAATAAACTAAGAACTGCTCCAAGGTCCAACCAAAATAAGCATGCTCTAAGGTTCAACCAAACTAACCTAGCTAGCCTAAGTCCTCTAACAGTCAAAGTAACTCACCTACCTACTCTAACAATTCAACACAAGTAATTAAGATAGTAGTATTTTATAACATCAACAACTCATGACATTTTCAAAACAAAAAACTAAAGTTAATTACTTACTTGTTTTAAGTTGTGCAGAGGGGGAAAGGTAGGAGACTACTTGATGATGGGCAAGGAAATACTGGTACGAATTCGATTGACTATGCAGAAGACTAGCAAAGAAAAGTAAAGATTATTATACACAAACAACAAATACAGTTAATAATAAGACTAAACAAATTCTAGAAAAAATTTGGCATGACCTTGCATAATCGTGCTAATCCCCATGCTCATCATTAAGCATTCACCAATATCTTATTTACACGACAAACAAATTCAAAATTTGGCAGCATCCATCTTAATCGCAATCAATTAGCCATTATCATTTTTCACAATAATTAATTAAACAAACAAACATTATCAATACTGTCATATCACCAACAACTAATGATTACATATAACAACTCTATCCATTATATACTATAATTATTTACCTGATATCTAGCAGAAAATGAAGAAGACACCACCATTTCATGATATCTTCTACGCCATTTAGTGTGCAAAATTACGTGATGAAGAGAATGAAGAGAATGTAGTTTAAGTATATTACCAGTTTTCAGTGATAATACGATCTAAAAAGCCCCTTCTTCAATTTGATGTGCGAGTGATGCAGAGGAGACTTCTAACCCATCTCTGCAGAGGGCACAAACAACACAATTTCCACTCAGGCATTTTATCGAACATCATGTATGCACAACTAATTAACTAATTCAGCAATATAACTATATACAAATTATCCACACACAACTAAATTAGAAATCAACAACTACATTACAACATCTTTTACTAATAAATCATACCATAATTATGCCAATTACAAGTTACAAATTCAGAATAAATATGCTAACCTTTTTTGCAGCTCGTGTGCGGCCTGGTTCGAATCATGCGATGACCGGCAGCTCACGCGGTGGCGCGGAAGGTGACGACGAAGGAGGTTGTAACACCCCTACCGCTAATCTCATCATTAACTCTTAATCACCTCGTACATCCTTACCTTTGCAGCGGAATAATTCAAACACAACGGCGGGTGTACAATGCCGTTAGTCACCCTCGTGGCTAACAAGGCCTAATTCAATACAACATCGGTCTGATGGACCGGAATACCCCGAGTACTTACACAAATACAACTTATTTCATTTCTAACCGAGCAAATAATACAATCCTCAATTCACATCTATGTCATACCGAGTCAACTACAATCTTTATGCCAATAAACTTTCGGGACTACCCTACTAATACATACAATTACAATTGTACTTAAATCAACTACCCATACTCAACCGCCATCCCCGTCCTACTCTCTAATGGTATTCTTAGCTCCATGTACCTGAAATAGTAATGGATGGCCTCAAAGAGGCTCAGCACCTTTGCTGGCATGGTAATCGTGCAGCCCGCATACTAACGGGCCACAAACAACTAATTCCCGTATAAGCATGCGATTGATTTTATTTAAATCATAACATAAAGTGCAATAACATACAACCAGCTCGCATTCATACAAGTATTCTAACTAAGAATACAATCACAAAACTAACACATTAAGTTAGTTTAAATCATAACATAAAGTGCAATAACATACAACATGCTCGCATTCATACAAGTATTCTAACTAAGAATACAATCACAAAACTAATACATTAAGTAGTTAGTTTACATTTTCTTACTCTTTAGGCTTTAAGGGTTTCTACCTCACTAACGCCACTTTCATTGTTCAATATCCTATCCATTCTCTTCGGATACTATTATTTGTTTCTTAATTCAAAAGACACTACAGGTCAACTTACTTCCTCAATATTCTTCTCTAAATAATACTTAAGCCTATGCATATGGCCTCCGGGAAGAGTCATACACAAGACTCACCACCGGGCTTTCAAGCCTAGTCTTACTTCCCCGGTTTCGACCCTACACTGGGTCTAGCATGGTGGGAAGGTTTGACTAGCTACCGGGACTACTCTCTCGGTTCCATACTTACACAAACGTCTGTATCTCTTCCGGACTTCTCACATTCCCAAACACTCCTCTCTCGGGTCATAACATTTTTATGTATGTTAGTCTAGAAGCATCACTCTCGATGTCATCTAGTGACTTAGGAAATTTTCTCAAGTTCTTGTATTCTCAGACTTAAGGGTTGTCCCAACATTTCGAATACTTATACATCCAAGTCATTTTCTCATGTCGGCTCGAATCCTCTTACAGGAGGTCACTATCTTTTAAAGGGAGTTTGGTGGTCCCTTATATTTCTTTTTACCTTTTCATGAGTTCATAGCTGTGAACTATCATTATTCTCTTAATCGAGGTTCTTTATGTTTTCCACTATCAATCAGTTCGTGGATTGTTTCGGTACGGTTCTCTAACCGTTAATGAAATACCCATGAAATTCCAAGCTAGGAATAGTATAATATATAGTAAGAAAGTATAAGTCCGTAGCAATAATATTATGGTGGCCCAGGGAATTAATCGACATCTCTTTCTGAATTAATCATTCTTCTTAAAATGTTTATAATTACTTGTAATGTTTTGCCTTTATTGACCTTAGCTATATTTCGGATATTATACTATTTAAACAATCCTTCATCTTTCTAACTTCATTACGTTATTTACAATTACACAATACAAATCCTAGAAATTGCTTTTCAAACTTATTAATCTAAATACATAGAGTTCAAATTCAATTTGACTTTCTCTTTGTAATTATTTGATTTCTAGAGTTCAAACCTGATTTTATTTCCTATTATTAATTATCTCTATTTACAAGAGTTCAAATCCCACTTGACTTCCTTAAATTAATGATATATCTTTCTCTTAATTTTGTTGTTATTAGAATTCTGGAATTCTCCTTAAAGTTATAACAACCTTTCCCTGGAAATTTCATTATGCTTTATCCAACTTATTTAATTTCAAATCCCTTCCTATTTCAAATAAAGGTTTAATAATTAATTTCTTAATTATTTACTTCTCATCCTGATCATTGTTGCAACGGTGTAAGCACATTCTCCTATTAATTCGAATTATAGTTTATTTATTTTGTTTCCTTTTCTAGATTGATATTTTAATTTCCCAAGTATTTCTGCTGATGTTTCCTAACGTTGTGATCTTTTACATCTTTTAAATTTATACAATAGTGATTTCCAGAACTCTTCTTAAACTGATTAATATTTTCTCTTCCCTTAAAATAGATTGATAATTATTTATTTAATAGCACCTCTTCCCATTTTGTAATGTATTTCAATTTAAAACGCCGATCACTTCCACTACTCTTCATCCTTAACATTCTGCAGACACGCTTTCCTTTTCAAAAATTCATGCAGCTCCATTACGCTCCTACTTCCAACTAAATTCTCATACTTTTGTCTTCTTGATCCCTTGCAAATTCTCATGGTACATTCTACTCCTAACAGTTCCTTTTCCTAGTGCCAATTAGAGATTCGTTGGGTAACACATTCTACCTAGTTTATGTAATTGTTTATTTGTCTGTATTAGTAGATTCTGATTGTTATTCTTGGTTACCTAGACTCCGTTTAAATTGACGGGTGCTACCAATAATTCTGACGAGTTGAGTCCTTGAGGTGGATTGTGTATCCAGGTAAACTTCTATGCTCAAGTCTATTTGACTAGTGTTTTGTGAATTGGGGAAAAGGTTTCGGTTGTGTTGTTATGGATTCTTAGTTTATGGATTAGAAATTGGGATTGTTTCCCACATTTTGGAATTAGAGGAACTGGATTGTTTTTATGGTATTTCAGTGGTGGATGGGAGTCTTTCGCAGGATGTGTTCTTCTGTTTGGGAGCCCACAGGTGCTCCCCATTGTTATTGTTGCGTTGTACACATTGTTGCAGTTAAGCCCTCTGATCTACTCTATGTTACTGCTGTTTCATAGGGGGTGTGCACACTTAAGGACTTAGAGTGAGGTGGTTGTTTGACGGTCCCATAGGTGATTGTCCTGGAAATATTGTTTGGGGTCCCATAGGTGACCCCGTGTTTGGAATTGTGATTATCTCCTGTTGAAAGCTCCCTACTGTGGTTTCGTTGTTTATTGTGATTCTGGAAAATTAATGTATTGCTCAGTGAACCATTCTCATCTGATTCACAAATGGCAAAATGAATTTCAAAATGTATTTTACATATTGAGGTAGAGTTTACTCAGTTTAACTGATTTGTGCGATCCCTTCGCGTTTTGTCTATTGTTTTCTGATCGTAGGTATGGATGATTGAATCTGGGGATCGGGGATGCGCAATCACATAGAGTAGGATGAGATATTTTGAGACATTTTATGAGTTACTGTGTTGAAGTTTGAAACGTGGATTCTGTTTCGTTGCTACAGTTATGTTGGATACTTCTGTACTAAAAGTTAACATTATTTTCCGTTATTGTTTTGGTTATAAGCCTGAGCACCCATGGGAATTGGGTGTGGTGGTAATGCCCTAGAGGATTTGATTATCCGCTGCAATTGAGCTTATGTATTTGGCTTAATATTCAACCTTTACTTTTGATGATTTAGAAATCCTTGTTTAAGCAATCTATGTATTGTTTTAGTTGTGTTCATATGGAGTTTACTGCTTTAAATGTTGCTAATGAGTCTTATTATCTGCTTTAAATGTATTGCTCAGTGAACCATTCTCATCTGATTCACAAATGGCAAAATGAATTTCAAAATGTATTTTACATATTGAGGTAGAGTTTACTCAGTTTAACTGATTTGTGCGATCCCTTCGCGTTTTGTCTATTGTTTTCTGATCGTAGGTATGGATGATTGAATCTGGGGATCGGGGATGCGCAATCACATAGAGTAGGATGAGATATTTTGAGACATTTTATGAGTTACTGTGTTGAAGTTTGAAACGTTGGATTTCTGTTTTCGTTGCTACAGTTATGTTGGATACTTCTGTACTAAAAGTTAACATTTTTCCGTTATTGTTTTGGTTATAAGCCTGAGCACCCATGGGAATTGGGTGTGGTGGTAATGCCCTAGAGGATTTGATTATCCGCTGCAATTGAGGTTATGTATTTGGCTTAATATTCAACCTTTACTTTTGATGATTTAGAAATCCTTGTTTAAGCAATCTATGTATTGTTTTAGTTGTGTTCATATGGAGTTTACTGCTTTAAATGTGCTAATGAGTCTTATATCTGCTTTAAATGTATTGCTCAGTGAACCATTCTCATCTGATTCACAAATGGCAAAATGAATTTCAAAATGTATTTTACATATTGAGGTAGAGTTTACTCAGTTTAACTGATTTGTGCGATCCCTTCGCGTTTTGTCTATTGTTTTCTGATCGTAGGTATGGATGATTGAGTTTAGGGATTGGGGATGCGCAATCACATAGAGTAGGATGAGATATTTGAGACATTTATGAGTTACTGTGTTGAAGTTTGAAACGTTGGATTTCTGTTTTCGTTGCTACAGTTATGTTGGATACTTCTGTACTAAAAGTTAACATTATTTTCCGTTATTGTTTTGGTTATAAGCCTGAGCACCCATGGGAATTGGGTGTGGCGGTAATGCCCTAGAGGATTTGATTATCCGCTGCAATTGAGGTTATGTATTTGGCTTAATATTCAACCTTTACTTTTGATGATTTAGAAATCCTTGTTTAAGCAATCTATGTATTGTTTTAGTTGTGTTCATATGGAGTTTACTGCTTTAAATGTTGCTAATGAGTCTTATTATCTGCTAATAATGATTCTTACAGTGTTTTTGGTGGATTTTGCAACTCTGTTACATTCTAAAAACACACCTCGGGACGTGTCCGAACGTCCGTCCGGACTTCAATGTTCGGACATGCCCCGAGAAGATTAAAAGAATTCGCTGTTTTGGTCGTGTCCGAACTTCTGTCCAAACTTCAAAGTTCGGTCAACATGCGAGGACGATTTCGACTTGCAAGTCTCGACTTACGTCCGAACTTACAAGTTCGGACCAATGTTCGGACACGCGTAAAGGATTTCGGACTTTTGAAACTCGACTTGTGTCCGAACTTCAAAATCCGGACATAAGTTCGGATGCTGTGTTCTTCAGTTTTTCCAACTCTCGACTTGTGTCCGAATGTTAATGTCCGGACACAAGTTCGGACAAATGGTTTTCTGCAGTCTGTTTTCTTCGACTTGTGTCCGAACTTCCTATGTCCGGACACAAGTTCGCACCAACACTAATTTGCACTTTTAGGACTCGTTTGAAGTCCGTTTTTGATCCTGTTTGCGCCGTTAGACTTGTATTTTCATAAGCTATCTTTTGAGGTAAAATCCAGGGTGTTACAGTTAACGGGAGTTTCCTAATCCCGTACATCTCTATCACGTTCTAATGAGTTCATAAGGTTGCATTATCGTTATTTTCTAATCGATAGTTCTCATGTGTGTTTTCTACGTTCACATTATTTGTGGAACGACTCTTTCTACGAGTCACTAACCAAATAGTACTCATTTACGAGTTGGTCTACAACACTAAGTTAGACCTCACAATCAAACATGGATGGTTAGCACATACAACATGCATCAAGGTACATAACAATGCAATAAACATTTTTCATGCATTTATCTTCTTAGGTCGATGCACAAGTAAGAAAGTAGCACACAAGCCGAGTGTAACTCGGTAGTACACATATTGCAAGAAAACCATACCTGTCACCAAGGATTTACTCTACCATGTCATCTTACGTTCCTCGGGTTATTCTCGAATCACTGATAACATATCAAGCGGTTCCATTAACATCAATACCAAACGGTATGTAAATGACTTTTACTCCTATACTTACCCCGTCGTCCTGTTAAACTTATCTTTACTCTTGTGAACTCAAGTTCTTACTTCCACAATCCATCTAGCAATAGTTTATACTATTAAGGACCTTTACATGTCACCAAACAAGTCCTAAACATCATCCAAAACCATTACCATTCAATTCCCCATCATTAGAAGCCTTCAAAACACTCTCGGCTGAATTTTTGGGATGGTCCGGAACTTGGTCCGGCCCCTAAGTCCCAGACCAATACAGATTCTAACTTTTGGGAGCTTTTTGACACTGGTCCGGGACTTGGTCCTGGACTAAGATCCTGGACCACCTGCAGACTTCAACTTTCGGCTCATTTTAAGGAGCGGTCAGGGATCTTATCCGAGGGCTAGGTCCGGGACCCTGCGAAAAAGCTGCTAAATTACCATT
Organism: Limonium bicolor; assembly: GCA_023374045.1. Classification (NCBI taxonomy): domain Eukaryota; kingdom Viridiplantae; phylum Streptophyta; class Magnoliopsida; order Caryophyllales; family Plumbaginaceae; genus Limonium; species Limonium bicolor. Next base: position 83,665,125 of record CM041778.1, read on the forward strand.
TTTCAATTGCCATTCCAACCTTACTTCATACCCAAATCTTTCCTAACCTTTCCACATGTTTCCAAACATGTTTAAACACCTTAATCTTGCTCTAAACCTCCTTCAACCATTGCCCAAGCTCATTACCCATTTCTTGTTCAATTTTTACAAGATTTCACTCTCAAATTCTACGCCTTGCTCACTAGTGCATTAACAACATTCCCATGACAGCTTTTATCCCATTCACATCCACTTTGACCATTCCAAATCCTTCTTAAGCATTTGCACTTCTAATACCCATGTTCATTCCTTGTTTCATAAGCTAAACACTATTGTTCATCTCTAGCCAAATCCATGACTTTTCTACCCATTTGTGCTACAGATTTTGCACCAAAATTCCATCCTTAAATAAGAATTCCGAGGGTGGTTAACTAACCCAAATCAACCTCCATCAAAACCTAGTTAGCTCTATGTCATTTTTCACTCAACTCATCACCTAAAACTCCTTAGGTTTCTACACAAATTTTGCCATAGCTCACCTACAATTCTAACATTGCCCAAATGCATAATTTCTCACCTACATCAATTCCACTAGCCACATCCACAAGGGATCCTACCAACACACAATACTCATCCTCAAATTCACTAATCAACAATGTAAACATAACCTCAAATCACTTGGCTCCAAGGCCCTTGATTCAAACAACAATTCACAAATTCCTCATCTAACTTCAAAAGCACATTTTCCATTCAGTTTTGGTTCAATCATTTAATTTCCCCATCCCAAAACTTCTAAAACATTAAGGGTAGGCATCAAGGTAGTTTGATTAACTTGAATTCACAAGTTCTTCTTTTCAATCCTTCTCTTCTCCTCTCTCTTTTTCTCTTGACTCTAAAATTGGCAAAGGGCAATTCAATTGCCAAGAATTCTAGACCAACATTTAAATGGGGAATTTAAGAGTTAAGTAACTCACTTAGATGCATTAATCACTCTAGAATACAAATGAGGGATTTAAGGCATAAAATTTGGAATTTACCTTAGAACCCTAGAGTTGCTTTTGGTCATGGAAGGCTTCAACCACCCTCTTGACTCTTGGATTGAGGCTCACACAAAAAAAGAAACAAACCCTCTCGAGAATCCAAAATCGGCTACAAGAAGAAGTGGAGGGAAGGTTGGATTTTTGTTATTTTTCTTACCTTAAATGAAAGAGGAGACTCTAAGCTCAAGAAGCTCCAACTTTCTCTTCAAATGGGCTATACCCATGGAAGTCAACTTCCACCATTTGAGATTTTGAAAAGTGGGAAATGTAGCTCTTGACTAGGGGAGCAAGAATATGCAATTAGTTTTTTATTTGGAGCATTGAGCTAGCTTGAGGATGCAAGGGAACTTGAGAAGCCATGGGAGATGTAACACCCCTACCGCTAATCCCTTCATTTTCCTACAATTACTTACCTTCGCAGCGGATATTACATACACAACGGCGGGTGTACAATGTCATTAGTCACCCACGTGACTAACAAGGCCAGTTACAATACTACATACTATCGGTCTGATGACTTGAATATACCGAGTACTCTACACAATACATTACTTTTCCATTCCATACTCAAATCATAATCCAAATACAAACTCCAATTCAATACTATACCGAGTCTACTACAATCCTCAAACTACCAATACAATTTGTACTTACAATTTCGCACTACAATACAAATACAGTTCCTATTACTCGACTACCCATGCTTATACAGCAACCTCATCCTACACTCTCGAACGGTGGTCAGCTTTGAAGTACCTGTAAAAATAAAAACGGTGCCCCTAGGGGCTCAGCAAATTGCTGCATATGAGATTCGCATACCCCGCGTGCTAACCGGGGTACGCTGACTATTTGGTCGAATACATGGAGTTCATTTTCATGCATACATACATACTAATACTACAACATTACAAGCCACGATACTTACATACATATACAAGATTCAATACTTACTAGGGAAGACAATTCGTCAGTCAACCGTTCATGTTAGTTATTCATTCATCCGGTTCAATCGGATGCTCTATTTCTCCTCTCTCGGGTTCATAAGGCTTACACCGACCATGTTCTTACTTACTTGTTGCTTTACTCATACTACACTCATTACCTTACTTATTACTTACTCGTGCTTGCTCAATACTCGTTACTATGCTAGTACTTACTCCTTACTCACTACTCGCTACTTTGCTCGTGCATACTTATTACTCAATACTCCTTACTTTACTTGCACACACTCATTACTCAATACTCTTTACTGTACTCATACTTACTCACCACTCCATACTCAATACTTACTCGTACATACTCATTACTCAATACTCAATACTTACTCATACATACTCATTACTCAATACTCATTACTCATAGCCTCCGGGCAGAGTCATACACAAGACTCGCCACCGGGCTTACAAATACAAGCGGAGCTATACACTTAGCTCCTCAAATACTCAAATGTCCGTTTCTACCGGACTACTCAAATTCCCAATACTCCTCTCTTGGAGTTATTTTACAATCTCATGGATTATCCTAGAAGTATCTCTCTCGATATCCTCTATTAGCTTAGGGAATTACCAATGTCTAGCAATCTCAGATTTAAGGGTTCCCCCAACGTATCGAATACTCTCATGTTCGGGACATTGTTTACATTAGTCGGGTCCTCTCAGTGTGGGTCGACTAATTTTCTAAGGGGTTTGGAGATCCCTTATCATTCTTTACTACTCTCATGGTTCAAGTCTTGAACAATCATCAAATCCTCTAGATAGAGGTTCCTTATATACTCCCACTAATAATTGTTTTGTGGATTATTCATTTCGGTTCTCTAACCGTTATCGGGAGGTTACTAGTCCCGTATACTCTCTCACATTCTAGTGAGTTCATAGGTTTAAGTTATTGTTATTCTTAATTCGATAGTTTCGTGTGTTCTCACATTTTCGTTAAATTGCGAGATGACTCTTTCTACGAGTCATTAACCAATCGTTACACAACTAGAAGTCAGCCTACAACGCTAAGTTAGACCGTGCAATCATACAAGGGAGGTTAGTACACACAACATGCATCAAGATATACAATCAAGCAATAAACCATTTCCACGCTTTTATCTTGATTAGCCGGCACACAAGCACACAAATCAACGTAGCTCGGTTAGCATACGTGAAATACCCCGAATAATTAACAGTCCAAATTCGTGAAGGTTAAATTTAATTATGAGTAACCTTTATGATCATACAACTAAAACGCGAGTAGATTATTCGAAAATAACGCGTTATATAATTCGGACATAAAATAATTTATGAACAAGTAAATTTAGCAACTTTATATGTTAATATAGTCGTACTCATATATGTCCGAATACGAGAATACATGTACATAACGTTATGATATTATAACGTTGTAAATAATAAATAGTAATGTTGCATAACAGCGTAACAAAAATAAAGTAGTCGCGTACATAACTAATAACGCGATATATTATATGGGCTTACATACATAAATAAGCATGTATATATAACTTATACAAAAAATAAGAAAAAGAGAGCAAAGATGCTCCCGCTAAGGTTCGAACTCCGTACCTCTTGTATACCTTATAAAGGCTTTAACCAGATGAGCTTTGCTCAAATTCAGTAATTTATGCCACCGAATTGAAAGTATTCTGTCAAATAAGGTAACTACAAAAAAAGAGAAAACCAAACACACCTCTGTAGCATCACTTCCTTCTTCCTCGATGCAGAACCAGATCGCACAAAAAAAAAAGAAAACAGAAATCAGAAGCTCCTAACTCTCAGGCGACAGAGTTCTGTTCCTGTTCAAATGCCCATGACCCCCCTTGAAACTTGAGACCACTCAGGCCATACTCCCTTGTTCCTTCCTCGTAATGCTCCTGATCGTTTAGAAAAAAAAAGACAATAAACTACTGAGACAAGAAACCAGCGAGTCCCCTTAATTCTGCCTGAAAACAAAAGGAAATTCCAACTGAGACAAACATACTGTTAGCAAGTTCTGAGTTTGCAATCAGACAGGGAATTATGCCCGTTCTGAAGTTGGACTGCACAAACTCTTATAATGGCCTTGTAACTTGAGACCACCAAGTTCTTAATTCCTCCTGCAACTCGTGCCCTCTCAGTCACTCATTTAACGCCACCTAAATCAAAACAAAAAAAAAGAGACAAGGATCTGGTTCCTTATTCAAGGCGGATCTGTAAACAAACACCTCTCTGCATGCTCACGTCGCTGCATAACTGCTACCGCAACATTGCTCAATTCTTTCACCCTCTTTTGTTTCCCATGTCCGAAGGTCTACTGCACTTACTCAGAGTTTCTCCCCCCTCTGTCACTTTACTCATGCGGGAAGTACTGGCCAAGCCCCATTTGCAAGCTGCTGTGTTTCTGTTCAAACAAAAAAAAACCTGGTCGAGAACCAGCACCCTGGTTTGGATATCAGTTTCACGATTACCCTTCCAAGGTTGGTGTTCTGTCGTGCGTCAACCTCTCATGCATACTCCCAGGATTCATCAACTAACCTGGACAAAGGCTGCTCAACCCCTTGCTGAAAACACAACCAGAAGGTGAGATCTTGCAAATGATTTTCAGCTTACTCCAGCCAATATCTGTTCTGTCTTTCCAAGGCCTAGCACGTTTCTGAAGGTATACAGCAGTTGCCCAAGCTTCTCATTTCCTTCTGTATTATGCCGAGAATATTTTCCCCTACTGCCTGACTCACCCCTCTTCATCGTTGGCGTGGTATTTCCTGTAAAACAAACTCAGGAATAGTGTCAAGCTCTCCAGAGAGAAGAGCCCACTTCTGTTTCAAAACAAAACACGTAACCAACTGTTGTTGAAGTCACCCAGGGGCTAGAAGCATTATAATGTGCCAGGGATCAACCGAGGGAAAACTTCTAAGACACTAAGGAGGTGAGATATCTCTAACTGGATATATGCACAGGAAACACAAACAAAAAATTCTGTCATGTTCAAATCTGTTAACGGTTTCAGATTCCAGAACGTTGTGTTTCTGTAGGATAACTTTCCAGAAGTGATATAGATGTTGTATTGGGTTAGTAATAAACTTAAGACAATGCCAAAACCCTTAACTAAGTTGAGAGGCACGTGGGGAATGTTAAGAAGAAAAGAAAAAAAACAGATTAGTGCAGAAACTTGGATTTCAGTTTTCTACAGAGTGTTGGTTTCTGCTTATTAACTTTCGGTGGTAACATGGAAATAGTTTTGGCTGGATAATCAACTTGAGACCTTGCAAACATATTAGTCTACATGCAGATAATTTGGGAAATGCTAGAGCAACCATTAACTCATTAGAAAGGTGATAGGAGTAGGAGAATGCTAAACTTGATTTCAGTTTTCAGGTTTTTGCAGTTTTAGTTTCAGGATAATGAGAATTCAATAGCGTTAACAGCAGTGTGTTGGAGTTGTTCTGGGGTTACTGATGAACCTGTTACACTATTAACACACCTAACCAATTCACACACACCATGGGAAAACAGAAAACAGATTTGAGAATAGAAAGAAAAACAATAACAGAGAATATATACCACACCAGTCCGGGGCAGTTTCGTGCAGTTGCTGTGTAAAGATTTTCAAGGGCGCTATACAGGTGGTGTAGGCTGGGAAATAGGGCTAAGTCGTTGCTAACATTCAAGCCTACATGTAAATAAGTTTAGGGATAAACCAGAAACCCAAGTCGTGAGCAAACGAAATCATAAGCCGAGTCATAGTTGCAGTTTTGTAGATGTTATCAGTTTCTGTATAAACGAATTACAGAGGGTTTATAAGGGGTATATTGAGTGAATAACAAACCTAAACATACCTAATACACCTAAGTGAAGTTACAAACACTTTGGGTAAGATTAGAAAAGCTGGTTTATACCCAAAAGAAAGTTGTAAAGTTGCTGTACAAAATCTGAGTTCACAGTTTTTCTGCAGTTCTTGTTTTTGCATAATGAACTTCCAGTAGTTTTAACGGTTCTGTTTTGGGTTGTGTTTAAGTGTAAAACCTTCTTAACATACTTAGCTAGTTGGGTAAAACTTTTGGTTGAGATGAGAAGCTGATTTATGGACTAAAAGAAAGTTTGAAGAGGAGCTGTACAAAACTAGAGTTTACTGTTTTCTGCAAATTATAGTTTCTGTAAAATGGACTTTCAGAGGTGATAACAGAAGTGTTTTGGGTTAGGTTTGGGTTTAAAACTTTCATAATACACCTAGATAGTTGGATAAAAACTTTGGGAAGGTTTAGAAACTGATTTATAACCTAAAGGGCAGTTTAAAGAGGAACTATACAGAACTGGTATTTACAGTTTTCTGCAGATTTCGGTTTCTGTAAAATGAGCTTTCAGAGATGTTAACAGCCTTGTTTTGAGTTGTTTTTAAGCTAAAATCCTTCCTAATACAATTATCTAGTTGTGTAAATTTTTTGGGAAGATTTGGAAACGGATTTATAACCTAAAGGGGAGTTTAAAGAGGAACTATACAGAACTGGAATTTACAGTTTTCTGCAGATTTCGGTTTCTGTAAAATGAGCTTTCAGAGATGTTAACAGCCTTGTTTTGAGTTGTTTTTAAGCTCAAATCCTTCCTAATACAATTATCTAGTTGTGTAAAAATTTTGGGAAGATTTGGAAACTAATTTGTAACCTAAAAGCAAGCCTAAGGAGGAGCTGTATAGAATTGGTGTCTTCAGTTTTCTACATTTTTGTTTTCTGTATAACTATAATACAGTTGGTATAAGAGTGTTGAAATGGTCTGGAAATGAACTCATAACCCTTCTAATACATCAACCTAAGAGGGTAAGCACTTTGGACAAATTCGAAATCAATTTAATGCATTAGAAGAGAAGTGGGAATGGAAGTATGCACAGATTTGATGTTTCAGTTTTCTGAAACTTGTGTCTCTGTTTGGTCAATATCCAGAGGTGTTAAAAGTGTTGAATTGGTTTAATAATGAACCCTAAGTATAGCTAATACCTTCAACTAAGTTGATGAAACGTTTTGGGAGGGTTAGACATCAGTTTGATACAACAAAGTTGAGGTTAGATAAGGTGCTAACCAGGTTGTTGTTTTCAGTTTCTGAAATTGGTAACTTCTGTAAAATGAATTTTTTGGGTTGTTATGAGGACTGTCTTAGTCCAATCAAGAGTTTAAAATATGACTAATATACTTGGGTAGAGAGGGATTCACTTGGGGAAAATTAAACACCAGTTATGACAACCTAAATGTGGAGTTAAATGATGTTGTAAACAGATTTTGTATTTTCGGTTTCTGTAACCCTTGCTTCTGTATAACTGATGTACATGGGTGTTATGAGGGTGATATTAAATTGATAATGACCCCAAAACCCTCCTAATGTATCTAGCTAAACTTATGTAACATCTTGGGAAGTTTAGACACCCTTAGACACATTAAAAGTGTTATAATATAAGGTTATGTACAAGAACCTTGTTTCAGTTTTGAAACACATAGGCCTCAGTATAAAGGAGTTTCAGAAATATTTGAGGAGCGCTATTGCGTGATTATGAGCTTAAAACATAGCTATTTAGATAAGGAGGGAATACACTTTAGACGAGTTAAACCTATCTCATATAAGCTTGTTACATGATTAGCGTTTCGTATACTCTAAAACGTTAGCTAAAGGAAATGACTTAATTAACGTGTGAGTTGACTAAGTGAATGTCCTAAGAGTAAGATAAGCCTAGAATTAATGCATGGGAAGTTCTAAGGGTTAATATAATCTAAGCATTTAACAACACACCTAGAGAATAATACCCGATATAAAGTGTCATCACATGAAATGATAAACTGACACATTGTTTTAATTAACGCTAGGGCCGTAGCGAACTCCGACCGGGACTCTGAGTGTGAGACAACTCGTACTTTCGAATAAGGTATGGACATGTGTGGTTCGTATGTTGCCGTGTTACACGGCTTGTGTGCTGTGTGCCTTGTTTGTTTATGAGCACAAGACTAATGCATGAAAACGGATGTTGTTTTACCGTGCTTATTTGTCTGTTGTGAGCTTGTGTAAGGCATGTGAATGGATTGATTATTTTCCTTGCTTACCTGCTTGCTATTATTGTGCATATTACTTGCGCGCACACAGTAGTGTAGTCCCTTCTCGTTGATTAAACCTTGTGATGAAACACAACGACTTCGTAAATAAACAAAGGAACTACATAAAGGGAAAACTCCTCTTAACTATAGAGGACCTCTAAAGACACCCACTATGGTGTCGAACTATCAAAGGTAATGATAAGCCAATACCCTTTAGAAATGAATAGGGAGACGGACCCTTTGTATCCGGGGTAGAGACCAATAAGGTTAAAAGGAATAGGGAGACGGACCCTTTGTATCCGGGGTAGAGACCAGAACATTAGAAGGCACAGGGAGACGGACCCTTTGTATCCGGAGCAGAGGCTAGTAACATTGAAAAGGAATAGGGAGACGGACCCTTTGTATCCGAGGTAGAGACCAGAACATTAAAAGGAATAGGGAGACGGACCCTTTGTATCCGGAGTAGAGACCAAAACATTGGAAGGCATAGGGAGACGGACCCTTTGTATCCGGAGCAGAGGCTTGTAACATTGAAGAGGAATAGGGAGACGGACCCTTGGTATCCAGGGCAGTGGCTCGTAACATTTAAAAACAACAGAGAGAGAGAGAGAGCTATCCGGGAATGGAGGATTAGCTATGAAGAAGACGTACCCCAAATGGTGGTGATAAGAGAATTCACAAATAACCCTTAAAGAAACAAGGAAAGATTAGCACCTACATGAGGTGGTCACGGGATCTAATTTGCATCCCCAGACCTGGTGCAAGGAAGGAGAAAGAAAATACACTTTAAGGAACAAGAGAAAAGAAATGAAAACACACAACGCTCGTACGATCCCATAGTGAGGATCATGGGTATTACATTCCTATGCACACGTTTTATTATGTACATGATTGTTGTTGTGATACTAGCATCTTGTTGTGCTTGGTTGTTGTTACTAATGTGTTACTACCTTTAAGTGTGTATGATACTATGATGTACTGTGGTGTGTTTTACTGCTTTATTATAGCATGTAAATTGACTTAATAAATTCGACCAAGTAGTCGTGTGGCACGGTAACATGCGGGCTAACACACGTTCATATCAGCGTAGTTGCTGAGTCTTTACAACCCAATTTTACAGGTATTGAGCTGGATGATAACGGAGCGTAGGCGGAATGGCTATCATGGGGGTAGTCTATGGGCATAACTTTTGAGTTTGGAATAGTATGTAGTGTATGGGTTGTTACTAAACCCGGTTGTACTTTTCGATTTATGATTATATTGTAGACACTCGGTATTTGGGAATTGTACTTTATGTTGTATATGAGTTTTGATAGAGGGCTGTTTCCAGTCATACAGACCGTAACTTGGTGTTGGAAGAGTGGTCGTGTCAACCACGTGGATGGTTGGCGTCTGTGACGCCCGGATGGAGTTTATTCCGCTGCATAGCTAAACTTGTAATATGGCGAGGAACGATGTTTGTATTGTGGATGTTTATTCGGGGGGTGTTACAATACGGGCATGAGAAAATCATACCTTTCACCGGGGTTAGCTGTAGCTTTACCGTGTGTTCTCACGTTCCTTGGTTCACACTTGTTCCACTAATAAACATCCAAATGGTTCTGTTAACATTAAGGTGTTACGGTATGTAAAACTAATACTCCGTACTTAACCCCGTTATCCCGTTATTCCTTAGTTTTACTCTTGTGTGCTTACTTTATTACCTTCATTACTCTAGCACTAATGCCTCTCTTAAACATATCTATATGTATGTATATATATATACATGTATATACATACATATCTAATTAATTTTAATATTATTTTTTGTCTGGGTCCGACGACCCACCGACCGACCCAGTCCCCTGGGTAGGTCGAAGTCAGAAAGCGATCCCTGTAACACCCCTACTACTTTGGCTCCTAATTGTCGTGATAAACGTCGTACTTAATAACTAAATCACAGCGGTAAATAACAGACTGTCGTACTAATGGTGTTACCATTACCACTCGCCCATACGAGTGATAACGGGTTACCTGATAATCAACATACGAAACGTATTCCCGCAGTGATCACAAGAGATAGATAGCAGTTTAGATAATACCTAAAAGAACTACAACATAATACCACCTTACACATAAATCCGTACACGTGAGCGTCTAAGCGAAAATACACCTCGGTTCACCGAACCCGAGTCCAAAGTAACCACTGTAACAAATCGTACTGATGTCTATTCCACAAGTGTCGCGCCCTGCGTCGACAAACAGCTAGTATCCTGAAAATAAACATGGTTGTGGTACGGAATCATCCCCTGCTGAGTATGTCATCACATGCCCCCTCAGACCCCTCAGTTATTTGGTCGAGAGTATGGTATTCGTTACATGCAATACAGTTTTAATAATTAAACTGTAAAGCAATTAACAGTAATAACCATACAGTAAAACACAACCATTAACACACATAATATTTCCACACAGCATAACCAATGAACAACAAGGTGAAAACAACATGAATAATAAACGAATATTAATTCCCGTCCTTGGCATAAGAGTCCAATATTGTTCACCAATATACGAGAACAAGCTGCTATAATTGTTCAGTTATGCCTAATGACAACGTCTCGTTAAAACGACGTGTCTCTAAATTACCCATATGTTATGGCGGGTCACCCACGACAGTAGCCACTCCAACGGTAGAGTCTCCGACCAACGAACCATTCTAGTTCACGGGAAATTTCTTGATACTTACGGACCCGTATGCGGACATTCTGGTATCGTTTTTGTGATCACAGTGCGCACCAAGAGCCAGATCCTCTTGGCTTTGTTACATCTATACCATCGCATCGCATCGCATTACCAAATTTTCTAACAAAGCAGACTAAGGTCATTAGTCCAATCCGAAGTATGTAAACTTGGGATCCAGTGTTAGATACGAGAGCGGCGTTTAAAGGCCATTGCTCCGTAATTAAGTCTCGGATAATATACATATCTTATTATCCTAGTGCTACAACGTTTTTCTGACGTTCCTTATATTACACATATAAGATAGCACCATAGCCGCTAGTTCGCTTTATATATAGGTTCATATATACGAACCAATACTGTTATCGCAAAAACAGTAAATAATAAGCAGCTTAAATATACAGTTCATGCATATTAATTCACACATTCAGATAAACAATCTTATCACAGATTTCACACATAAGTCTGAACCGAGGAAGTCCTCAGAGACACATAACAACATACCGTTCACCCTGATTTAAAACGGCGGAGTATGAATCAGCTAGGTCCAATGCTCCTCGCGTCGTCTCTAACAGTCTAATAATATGTATAATACTACAGATTAGTATCCTGTATAACAACATTACTCTACGGTACCCCGTACCGTCGTTAATCCCTCCAGATTCATTCCCCGTCATTTACTAACAACGTTTGTCGGGTTTTCGGTTTAACTCGGGATTAGTTAATGTTATATTACATGTACGTTTACGTCGTGGTATATTAATATACTCAACTCAACATTCGTTATCGCATGTAATTTAATACACATTGTATATGTTATAGTTTGTCACTATATTGCGTGTATAATCTTGATCATATATTATACATCTCACCTTAGTATTTATTTTCCTAAGGTTAGTCTTCCCAAATGTAATGTTGTATAATCCACATTTAAAATACTTTGAATTAATTAACTCCTTATTATTCCATAAACAACATAACATTAGAATTTCCTTAACTAATGTTTATGATTCTTTTCTCCTTATCTTGTATCATTTTAATTATGATATTATATGGTTATTGAACCATATTGATTTCTCACTCCATAACATATATTTATTTATATATATGTATTATGGGACCATTTATTATATGGTAATCCTGTATAATATATTCATTCTTCCTTAATGAATATTTCTTATATTATAAATGTTACAACCCTTATAACATTATAAACCATATTATAAATTCTCATTCAAAAATACTCATTATTACCGAGCACTTATGTTCTTTAATATTTACAAAATCACCACATTAATTATATAATGTTACATTATAGTTATATAACATATCTTATGATATTTAAATCATTAAAAACTTTATAACCTATAGTTATAAAATGTTACAAAATACCAAACAGCCCATATGGTTGTCGGTTTTTATTTAATTCCACCAAAGTTTCAGAAATTGCATAATCACCCCAAATATTATTTCTTTGTTACACTTATAATATATACCTTATATTATAACCTTTGAACCTTAATATAATTATAACCTATGGTTATAATTTCTTAAATTAGCCGAACAGACCCCATGGTCTGCTCTAATATAATTTCCACCACTTAACTTTCTATATTCACCAAATCACCCCATTTATAACATATAGTTTCCTTATGTCATTAAAACTATATATTATACATATATCTTAATAAAACCTCATATATAATTCCAAAAAAATTACCAAACTATACCAAAAGGTTATAAACATCATTCCTAACCTTATACTTTCAGTATTTACGGTTTTTACCCCATATGTTACCCAAATGTAACAATGATACAAAATATGATATTTTATACTTATATAATTCATACTAACTCCAAATTTAACCACTAAAATTCCTAAAAATTCCTAACAACCCAAGGTTTGTTCTAAACTCCATTTGGTACCCATTATTTTCGGAAATCACTTCTTCACCCCAATATTTACAAATCTTTTACAATTTCATACTTAAACTTATTATAAGTTAGTATTAATTCCATAAATTCCCAAACTTGGTCAAAGTCTCCTATATAGTCAACTTTGACTTCTAAATTCTGTTTGAAAACCCAAACTTTCGGTAATTACTATATATACCCCAAACTTTCCTATTTTTACAATTTTGTAATAAAACTTTATAAGGTGTTATAATTTTTATTTAAATTCATTTTAAAACCAACTTCAACCTAATACAGCCCACGGCCTATATTTTTGTAATTACCTTTTAACCCCAAACTTAATGCTAAATGCATAAATAAAATTAAATAAGCTCTTAAACTTAAATAAAATGGCCTAATGACATGGCCTTATTACAACCTTGAACTTGCAAAATAAATTACACTTTAAATGTCTCAAAAATACTTTAAATTCTCGGCCTCACCACCAAATTTTTCCATATTTACTAATTTTCCACATAATGTCTTAATTTGACCATTATGTTAATTAAATCATTTAAATGACTAGCTTATATTAACTAAGTCATTTCTGGTCACACTTAGGTTTAATTTAACCAGTCCACTCTCGGCAATATATATACCATAAGCTTTAAAGCATATAATATGTAGTTAAGAGTGTTATACCTTGATTTATAATCTTTTTAAAGCTTGTATGGTCACGCCTGCTTGAGATCTTGGTTTAGACAGCTTCTAATTAATTTATAATAGTAATAATAAGATATAGTTATGTTCCAAAAACAAAACCAACTATAAGAGTAATTTTAAGCCATGAAAAACTAGATTTCTCACCTTAAAAATGACTTTAAGTAACCTATCACTCCATGTACTATCACGGCTGTTTGGAGGTGCGTTTATACACCTCTTGACATGAATTAAACTGAGAGTAAAGGTTATGGATCAGCTTAAAACTGAAACTAACCGTAAGAGTCATTAAAGGTCTTAAAACATGGATTTTTACCTTAAGATTTGAAGTTGTTCCCACGTGTTACATAGCCCTATTTTCCAGAGGAACGATGGGTGTTAATCCCTTAATAAAAGCATGCCAAAGTGGTGAAATAACTCACTTATACAGAAGCTAGAAGACTTACTCTTTAAACCCCCTTTTTAAGGTGTTTGTGGGTGGTTTTGGCCAACTTCAAGTGGTTGAAGGTTCACCAACGGTTCTAGCATATAAATATGAAGATTATAGAAGGTTTAGTTGGTAGGAATTCGTTAGAACAACAATAGAGAAGAAGGTAGGTGCTTAGAGCACATTTTTACCTTAAGGAATGACTTTGCTTTATTTTCTTCTCTAACCTTGGTTCCAGCCGAATTTAATCCTTCTTTGCAGCTTAGATCCAGCCTAGATACGTGGGTGGAAGGAGATAAATCTTAGACCATTTGATAGCTAGTGAAAAGAGGAAGAGAATGAACTATCACATGAATTAAGAGCTTACCTTATGCCTTAGGAATGAATTTCTTTCCAAGCTTGTTCTTGGCTGTCTAGTAGCAGACTAAGAGAGGATTTGGAGCTTTGAAATCGGCATCCAAGGAGGAAATGAGGAGGAAAGAGAAGAATGATACTTTTAAGGCATGTAAAGCATGTGTATTGTTTAGTATTTGTCGACTTAAGCTCCCTAATTAAGACTTTTCGAATAAACTTTTGCAAGTTGGCAGCCACATTAGTGGGCATTGCCAGCCACATGTCTCTCCAAGGGTGAGATGGTCTCTTTTGTTTCATTTTTAATGTTATGACTTTTAACTTGTACATTTGGACTTATATCATGTGTTAGTTTGTTACCAACATGATTTATTCATCCTTAAGTGTATAAATACGATTTTTTAAGGAATTGGTATACTTTACCATTCATTAAAACTAGTAAAAATGTATACTTTGATTCACCTTTGATATTGATGTTCTATTTGCACATCATGTATATCTTGTCCTTGTTTAATGTGTTAACATGTATAACATGTGTTATTTAGTGTCCAAAGGTGTATATGTTAGCAGAAATATGTGTTACTATACTTTTACCTAGGCAGTGTACCTATCGTTTTGCGGAATAGTGAATTGAGTGGGGTTGTCGATCTCAGAGACCTCGTTCAATTAATTGACAATTTATTAATAACTCATAAACTAAACTAAGAAAACAGGAAATGTCACTTTTCAGGTTTACTCAATTTAATGAAAAGAAAGACTCAACAAACTACATAAAATAATAAACAGTAAAATAAACTAAACGAATAAATAAAACGTAAAACTCTAAATAAAAGGAAGCACCCCGGATTGTTTTGCAAACCTTCACTTTCTAATCTATAGTAAACTCTCCCTAATTCTGCAATAAACTCAGAAACTTTAATTAATTCGTCAACGACTAAGTCTAACGAATCCTAACCAGTTGCTAGAACTAGCAGCAGACTAATGCTCTAATCCGGACACAACTAATCGCATAAAGAACAGTTTCTATTTGAGACCGATTAACCTATAGGCGGGATCATGCTTCTAGTCGTTAATCAGGTTTAATTCCTATGTCTTGTTATCTATCTCAGCTCTCGCGTGTTGATTAGAAAACTACAAATATAGCTTTAATAATTGATCAGAGAATTAAAGCGCATGAAGAACAAGAATTAAACTATTGCAATTATAATCAGATAAGAGATTACAAAATAAATATAAAGATCCGGTTTGTTACCCCAATCCGGGGAACTAATCTAACTACTCAAACATAACTCTAAAAATAACAAAAATAACAAAGGAAGAACACATTGACAGTTTAGATAAAAAGGGAAAGAAGAAACTCTGTTAAGAAGATCCCTGCTCCGCCTTCTGTCGTCACGTCTCTACATCAATCCTCTGTCAGAAAGTGTGGTGTATCAACAATGGTGGAATTGTTGTGTGTGGAAGAAGAAAGAGGAGGCTGAAGCCCCTCTGTGTGCGGCGCGGGCGTGAATCAAACGTCCCTTGAGTTAACCCTAACTCGCGTACTTATAAGAGCAGCCATTTGCTTTGGAAGAAAAGATATTTCTCTCTTTAATATCGGCAGTCAATGTTGTTGTACGTGTTGCAACCGACGAGTGAATCATGAGTAATAGATTGGTAATGATGTGGCTATAAGAATGATTAATTAATCATGAATGAGTAATAGTCTCCAGCCTTGAGCGTTGATTATTAAGATAATCAAGGAGTAGTCACGTGTGTGCGTTGTATATATATACTGTTGGTTGTATTGTAATCTTCATGAGATAAAAATGTAGATTTTAAACTTTTTCCTGCATTTGACACATAAAATACATCAGCTCTCATCTAAACACCAATCTTAGAAAAAACATATGATAAGTGTAAAATATGACATAATTTGTTATGAAAATAGGAAGAATTAAAGCCCTAAAAATAGATATATTTTACACTTATCAAACTTCCTCACACTTAGCTTTTGCTTGTCCTCAAGCAAATAAAGAATAAAACTATCTCTAAGGCCGTAGTGTCAAACCTCAGGATCGAATAAGTGCAAAAGGAAATCAAGCGAAATGGCAATCAAAAGAATAATCTTGCTCTTAGCTGTAAGTTTTCGCAAACAGTGAAAAAGAACAATTATGTAAAAGCATGAACAAGTTTGATTGCATAAACTGAATATAGGATAGCTTGGGATCTTCCACCAATTTCTTTTCTCTAACCTTTGGATGACAAGGGGTGTGAAGTAACACCTTATTCCGTGATACCTTTCAACACCACATACTCATGATCAGAAACAAAAAATTAAAGTGCAATCAACTTTTCTTTCGCTTGCAAAAACATTCTTATTCAAGAAATATATACAAAACAAACAAATTATTGTGAATCGCAGAGTTATTCCGTAACCCAGACTTTTCTCTCTATCCATGTAACGGTGTTGGGCCAACTATCCAAGATCCCGAGACCTTAGGTAGATAGGTGTTAAGGCACCCCTAGGACTTAATAACCGGATAAACGAGACCTGCTTTTGTTAGGAAAATTTCTGATCAGCGGAGTACCTTGCCTTATCCTTCATTCCAAACTTTCACATCATTTCCAAAATCCCAAACTAAACTAATTCAGTTACACAATCAACTAATCCACCAAATTTCAGTGAAAACAGAATTAGTTGAATAAAAACAAGTTAGATTAGTCAAACAGCTTTAAGCAAAAGAATTCTTGAGGTTGTCACCTGGCTCAACTTCAAGCTTCCACAAACATTTTCACCCAAGAATCCGATATTTATAAGCACTCAGGGAAGCGATTCTTAAAGCATAAGGACAAACAAAAACAAGTGTGGCATTTAAGTGCAATTGGCATATTTTCAGGGAAAGGTCTCTACTTCCTCACACTTAAGAGGAGCAATGTCCTCATTGTTCAAAAATAAAAATTAAGAAAAGACCTTTCAAAATATGCCAGACTCATGAATAATTTCATTCAGGACCATAAGGACTGATAAAATAAATAAGCATTAAAAGCATTGTAGGCGGAACACAAACATTTAAAATAAGGAGAAACTAAAACTCCCCTGATATCGTAGATTGAGGAAGGTTCCCTTCCTCACACTTAAGCTTGAACAAGGGGGTAGCGTTCCTCACACTTGCGTTCCAGCAAGTGTCCAGCCTTGGGGGTACATCAAACATCATAATACAAATTTCACCTGCACACACTCACAACTACCACAAAACGCTAAAAGCGTTGCATTAAAAGCACAGACACCATTGTCACTTCTGACTCAAAAGAGCTAAAATTAAACTACCAAAAATAAATTAATGCAGAATTAAAATAGGCTAGACTAAAACAAAACAAATAAACTAAATAAAAATAAAATAAGACCAAATAAAAACTAAACTAAACTAAACTAAAACAATTAAAGAAAATAAAGTTATCAACCAGGATCAAAAATATAGGTGGATAAAGGCTTCAATGGTGGTAAGAAGAAGTAGGCACCAATCTTCATTATTAATCCACCTGGATCAAAACAAAGCGTTACCTCAACAAATAAAATTGGAAAATATAAACTCCACAAAACCTGGTGTTTGAGCAGGTATTGACGGTAAGGAATCTCTAGCAGAAGACTAGGTGCTAATGGATTTTCTTCCTCAAATTGGAGAATGTAAACATCCTCTTCTTTTGTTGAGGCTCTTGGAGGCAAGGTTGAAATTGCAGATCAATTGGTGGTGGCGCTTTCTCCCTAGATTCGAGAATATAGATAACCTCTTCCGGTTGGTGAGGCTCAATCTTGCAATCCTGCTCGTAGACAACTGTGGTAGATGCATCATTTTCTTCATTCTCTATGAAATCATCCACTACTGGTGCTTCTACCGGCTCGGAGTTAGGTTCAGCCAAGATATTCTGCTCAACAAGCGAAGGACTTTCCCACCAATAAAGTTCTTGATCAGATTGTTGTGGTGGTTGATATCCAATCATTCTTTGAAAAGCAAGTACTGCTTCCCGCTTGCGCTGCAAAGCTTGTTCCACCATTAATCTCGTCTCCTCGTCGTAACTGCTCTCCATTGTCAGCAACTAGCCTACAAAAATAAAAATACAAAGTAAAATAGACCTAAAAATAGGTAAAACACAAAAACAAATTAACTAAATAGAATAACATAGAAAACAAAAGAATCGCTAAAATAAATAACAAATAAATAAAAACAAAAATAAAATAACAAAGATAAAAACAAAAAATAAAATTAAAGTAAAAGAAAATTATAAAAAATCAAAAACAAAAAGATATATCGTAACTATGAAATGTACGTACGAAACTAGCAAGATCGAATTTTGACGCAAATACAGGGAATCGAATTTGAGAAAACAAAATGTGTATAGAATTGTGTTAACGTAATGAAAAATAGGTAATGATAAAAGTAACGAGAAGACCAAAAAAAAAAAAAACCTACTTACTAAACTAAGAAGAAACGACAAGAAACCTACGTACTGCAGAATCAAATTCGAAAACAAAAATATAATACCGGTAAAGGTAAGTCGAACTCGAAATGGAAAATAGAAATTAACGTAAAAATAGAAATCAACTTTCGAAACTAAAAGAAGATAAAATATAATAAAATCTCAATTAAATAAATAAATATGTCAATTAACCGTGTCAGAGGTCCCGGCAACGGCGCCAAAAGCTTGTTAGCAGAAATATGTGTTACTATACTTCTACCTAGGCAGTGACCTATCGTTTTGCGGAATAGTGAATTGGTGGGGTTGTCGATCTCAGGGACCTCGTTCAATTAATTGACAATTTATTAACTAACTCAGAAACTAACTAAGAAAACAGGAAATGTCACTTTTTCAGGTTTACTCAATTTAATGAAAAGCAAGACTCAACAAACTAACATAAAATAATAAAACAGTAAAATAAACTAAACGAATAAATAAAACGTAAAACTCTAAAATAAAAGGAAGCACCCCGGATTGTTTTGCAAACCTTCACTTTCTAATCTATTAGTAAACTCTCCCCTAATTCTGCAATAAACTCAGAAACTTTAATTAATTCGTCAACGACTAAGTCTAACGAATCCTAACCAGTTGCTAGAACTAGCAGCAGACTAATGCTCTAATCCGGACACAACTAATCGCATAAAGAACAGTTTCTATTTGAGACCGATTAACCTATAGGCGGGATCATGCTTCTAGTCGTTAATCAGGTTTAATTCCTATGTCTTGTTATCTATCTCAGCTCTCGCGTGTTGATTAGAAAACTACAAATATAGCTTTAATAATTGATCAGAGAATTAAAGCGCATGAAGAACAAGAATTAAACTATGCAATTATAATCAGATAAGAGATTACAAAATAAATATAAAGATCCGGTTTGTTACCCCAATCCGGGAACTAATCTAACTACTCAAACATAACTCTAAAAATAACAAAAATAACAAAGGAAGAACACATTGACAGTTTAGATAAAAAGGGAAAGAAGAAACTCTGTTAAGAAGATCCCTGCTCCGCCTTCTGTCGTCACGTGTCTCTACATCAATCCTCTGTCAGAAAGTGTGGTGTATCAACAATGGTGGAATTGTTGTGTGTGGAAGGAGAAAGAGGAGGCCGAAGCCCCTCTGTGTGTGGCGCGGGCCTGAATCAAACGTCCTCTGAGTTAACCCTAACTCGCGTACTTATAAGAGCAGCCATTTGCTTTGGAAGAAAAGATATTTCTATCTTTAATATCGGCGGTCAATGTTGTTGTACGTGTTGCAACCGACGAGTGAATCATGAGTAATAGATTGGTAATGATGTGGCTATAAGAATGATTAATTAATCATGAATGAGTAATAGTCTCCAGCCTTGAGCGTTGATTATTAAGATAATCAAGGAGTAGTCACGTGTGTGCGTTGTATATATATATATATACTGTTGGTTGTATTGTAATCTTCATGAGATAAAAATGTAGATTTTAAACTTTTTCCTGCATTTGACACATAAAATACATCAGCTCTCATCTAAACACCAATCTTAGAAAAAACATATGATAAGTGTAAAATATGACATAATTTGTTATGAAAATAGGAAGAATTAAAGCCCTAAAAATAGATATATTTTACACTTATCAGTATACACTTGTGTTACAAGTGATATTTTACTCACAAGTCATTTTGACTTCTCAAGGTATATTTTTCCTTAAGTGTTTGTGTTCTTTGTTCATGAAGATGTGTATATCATGATAAATCAATTGTAGGTTGATTTTCGTCCTTTACTATGCTCCACTTATGTCCATGTGTTTATATAAGGTTTAGTAACCTTCATGGAGTACATATTTATTATATAAGTGTTCTTAGGAGTTTTCATGATTAATGGTTCATTAAGGCTTATTAGCCTTCTTAACTCATTAATTGTCTTTTAATTTATTTTATGAACCTTAGGGGTATTTCAATCCCAGTCCGGCCGACCCAGCCCCTGGGTAGGTCGAAGGCAGAATGCTCATTTTGACTTGGTTTCAACTCCAATCTTCTCCCAATTTCTTCCCTAACCTTCCACATGCTTCCTAACATATTTAACCACCTTAAAACACTCTTAATCATGCTCTAAACCTCCTCAAATCATTACTCCAATTCTTTAATCAAATCCTTGCTCAATTTCTACAAACTTCAATACTCATCTTTGCACTTATGCACTCTAGTGCATTTCTAACTTCTTCTTAAGAGTTACTACCTTCTACCAACCTTACCAAATTACTTATTGACCATTACCATTCCATCCTAGACAAATGCACTACCTACACCCAAGTCCAACCTCCATTTCCAAGATCAAGCACACAAACTCTTTTCTCATTTTTTCCAATGCTTTACTACACCCATTTGCCACAGATTTTACACACTCATATATCCATCCTCCATCTACCATTTCAAGGTTATCAAACATCTCTACTCAACCCAATACACACCTTGGTTCTCTCATTCACCAAGTCATCCAAAAATGCTTATTTTCTACTAAAATTTTGCCACAGTTTGCCTACAAATCTAACATACCCAAATTCATCCATTCTCACCAAAATCAATCCTAAACTAGCCACACCCATACAAGGGTCCTACCAGCACTCAAAGCAATCATAATTTACCAAAACTTCCTCAAACAACAGTACCAATACACATACTCAAATTACTTGGCTCTAACTTCAATCTAAACATCAATTCACAAACTCTCTCCAACCTCAACCAAATACATTGCCTTACTTATTTTGGGTCCATTATTTAATTTAACCCATCCCATATACTAAGGAAATCACAATGGCATTAAGGTGGAATTCTTACCTTAAGTTTTTCCAAGTTCTTTTCCAATTCTCCTCTTGCTCTTCCTCTTCTCAAATTTGGTCAAGTGGGCAATGGAGTTGCCAAACTCCATTCCCATCATCCAAGGAACACAAAATAAGTGTAATTAAAATCCTAAACCCTTGGAATAATACTAATTCAATGAAATGCTTAAAACACCAAATCTAGGGTTTTACCTTTGGAGTTTTTGAGGGTCTTTGACCTTTGAATCAAGAGAATGGTCCCAACACCATTGGAGGGTTGAAACAATGCTCAAACAAGAGAAGAACAAGGTATTACAAGAAGCCCAAAATTGGCCAAGACAAGAATGAAATACCCCAAATCTAATTAACATTATAAAACCATTATTTAATGGAATATAATCCAAATATAAATCATTTCACGTACGCATGCAAACCCATGCATGAAAACGTTATGTAAAAATAGTCGTTTCACCATAAACGCTAAAACGCCTTAGAAACATGTGATCAAGTATGACCTTGTATGACCTTATAAAACTCACACCAAATGGTCATACACTCATTATATGAATATATAAACATATTCCCTAGGCTATATCCAGTCAAAAACGCAAAATGCTCGGGAGTGCTCACGCACGCTCCTTAAAGCATGAAAAGCCCGGAGGAGTGTCGAGGTGGCACGAACTCCTATAAAATTAATTCCTAGAGTTCCTAACATCATTATTGACCATTATAAAGAGAACCCATGAAGTTGTTTCTCAAAATTCAACAAAAACCACAGGAGGATTTCTTAGCGCTCCTTTTTGCCCGGGAGTGTCCCGATGGCCCGTAAATTATGTCATAAATTGATGTAACCCCATATAACTCAATGTAATGTCTTAATATATCATTATTTACTATAATAAGTGTTTACAAACACTTGTAACTCATAAAAATAATTTATTTCCCAAAAATTTCCTTAGAGCACAAAAACACACCTTCGGGTGTCACGAAAACGCGTTTTACGCAATTGCCTTGTAGTTTTTTACATGCCACGAATTAAGAATCTTAAATAGGGTTAAAATGACCCTCTAAATCAGTTGGAGGCACTATCAAACAAGGTGCTCTATAGGGGCCGATTTTATGTCCAAAAACTAGTATAAAACTTACATTAAAATTTTATAAAAGGCATAAAACATGGTGACTCACCTTCCCATGTGCTATAATACTTAATGGCAAAGAAATGTAGGTCTCATCTGACCTCCATGCTTTCAAAATTATGCAAGGGAACAAGGCCATGTTGGCTAGACAAAAACAAAATGAAAAAGGCAAAAAGTAGATCTAGATTCCACCTTTTTGATTTCTTTCTTTTCCATGTGACCTTCCATGCTTCTCCTTGGCTCTTCACCACCGGTTGAGAGGCTCCAATAAGCCCTTGAATTCGTCCACCTACAAGGAAGAAGAAGACAAGTTACAAACATTGAAAAATCAAAGGAATAAAGCATTACTTTTCTTACCTTGTCATTTAGCTCACATTATTTTCTTCCACCTTGCCTTGTCTTGCATTATGGCCGAACACATGCTGGAAACATGGGCATTTATTGAGCCAATAACCCATGTAATAAACTAAGGAAAAGAATAGTCAATTGACATTAAAAATTAACAAAACAAAAATCAATTCCAATTGCATTCTCTTCTTCTTACGTGAGCTTAGTCTCATTCTTCCCCTTGCACACTTCACTTCCGATTTGGTAAGGCTCTCTCCTCTCTCTTCTTGCTTCATCTTCTTCCTTTGAAGCTCTTAAGTCCATTAATGGAGTTTTAACTTCTATCTCCATCTTTAAGGTAATTTCCTAGCATTTCTTGGCAAGCCTTGAAGCAAAACTCTTCCTAGCACACCAATAAGCATTGGACATCAACTAGTGCTCCAAGGAGGTTGTCTAAACCAACATTAATCCAAGGAGCATCTCAAGGTTATCTTAAGGTAGTTTTAATGCTTGTAAATCCTTAAAGCACACTTTTATGTGTAACCAAATTCTACTTCTTCTAAGGCTCTTTTCTTCTTCATTTTCATGAAGGAAAACTTGCTCTTCATCCACCTTAAGTGAGCCGAATTTATAAGGAGAAAAAGCTTAAGGTAAATTCTTGGAAAACTACTTACAAATCTACTTAAGATCTTTATTGAAGATCTAACTCCTAAACTCCTTCACCACTTGCATATAACCGAAGTGGAGCAGCAAAATTTCCTTGGAGAAAGCTTGGAGATTCAAGAAGAGTTCAAGCACTTAACCACCTTTGTTAAGAAGTAAGTTTACTAAGTAAATCTTTATGTTATAAGCTTTGTTAAGCTTCTAAAAATTATACAAAATTATGTACATCTCCTAGGGTAATTAAAACCGAAACTATATGGTATTATATGCCAAAAATATAATCTATAACATATATGGAAAATATTTACCTTAAGACACATTTTTGTGTCACAAAATTTATTTATGTTACATAACAATTCAAACCGAATTGTCAAGGACAAAAATACTCTATTTTGAGCTAGGAATCCATATAAGACATTACAATAATTTTTACATGAGTTATATAACTCATATGAATTTATGTATATTTATTATGACATATAATCCACTTTTTATACTATATGGTAGCTATTTAATTATGGCCGAATTGTCTAAGTGAAAAATAGATTTTTATGAGCTACTTATGTATATAAACTTATACTACAAAGTTTGGTGAGTTAAAAATATTTTATTAGTGCTTAAATGGCTAATCAATTAAGTTATGTGGCAAAAATGTAATTTTTACAAAGTTTGGTGTATATATTGTGAAAGCCGAGAGTTAAGGGTATATTTGGAGTAATTATGATATAATATATGGTTAGGAATTAAGTTTATGAATTTAAGATAATTTCAACAAGTGTTAAAATGACATTTTATAAAGTTTTGGGCTATTATGTGATTTATAAAACTTATTATGAAAGTTTGGAGTTGTATATGGGCGAAATCATAATTAAGAGAATTATTAAGTTCACTTTCGAAATTTTGAGAAATTAAATATTTAAACTATAGTTTATAAGTTATTAAGTAACTATTATAAAGTTTGGGGGTGGAAATGTAATTAATGGAAAGTATATGACAAAGCCGAGATACTTTGGGTTAGGTTTGTAATTTAAGAATATATATATATATATTCGGCATTTGTGGAGAATTAAATTAAAACTAAAGTTTATAAGGCATTATGTAAAGATTATAAGATTTTGTGGTTAAATTGTAATTATAGAAAATATATATATATAGGCCGAGAATTTGAGGGGCTAAATGGTAATTTTGAAAAGTTATAATATTCCAAAAGTAATATACCAAAATATTAATAGTAGTTTTGGAATTTAATTAAATAAGGAATTAAAACTATATAATATAATGAGATTAGAATTTAAAATAAAGTTTATGAATTATGTGGTTGTTTTGTAAATAACCGAAATATAAGGGTAAGAATTTAGATTTAAATTAATATAGGTCCTATATGGATATTTGGAGGAATTAGAAGAAAGAATTTTGATTAAAGGAATTATGAAGAGGAAACTATGACTTATATAGTTATAAGGAATTTAAAGGTAATCAATAAATATTATTTATGGTTAAAAGGAGAATAATAAAAACTATAAGAACTTTATGTCCATGTATGGCATATAAATATAGTTAAGAAATTATAAGTTGCTATGTCACCTAGACAATTAAAAATAAATAACAAATATAGTACGTGAATAAATAAATACATATATGTACATTAAAGGATTCAAATAAATCAAAAGGAATAACAAATAAGTTGTACATGAAATCATGAGGTAGTTAAAAGAAATAAACCTCATATGAAATAACAAATACGAAATTGTTGAATGATCCAATAAAATTATTATATAAGGGTAACATAAATTAACCCTCTCAGTTAATCCTATTCTAGGACTTTGTTTGACCAGACGTTGACCGGGAATTAAAACAAGTACAGTCTACGGTGAACGGTATGGGATTCTTGCAACCTGTTTTCTACCGGATTACACCGGCTTGTGTGCTACCTGTTGTTTGAAATAACGACCAAGATAATTGATGTAAAATGTTGTTTTACTCATGTGCACTGTTGTATTATTTTATGTGCGTGAATGATGCTAACTACAACGTGTATGTCCCACGCATACAAACACTACTATACTAGTGGACTAAATACCTGCGTTTTACTATACCGAGAACTTGTACTCAAGTCTCTCACTGACTTCACTTTATAACAAACGTCATTATCCTAAACGTGATAACTGACAATACACATTGTGTTCTTGTTTAACGTCTTTATATGATGCCTAACAATTCTATATTACGAGAACGAGGAGCCCAGTTGGATCTGGCCATGCATGCTACAGGAGTTGTACCTGTCTCAGGTCGTCTCCTATTCTATTTACGTCGCGACGGAACAGTTCAAGTGGGGAGGAAGACTTTATTCCTCTCGAGGGTTCAATTCCCAACAGTACAAGTGGAGAGGAAGACTTTATTCCTCTCGAGGGTTCGATTCCCACATTTCTTAAGTACAGGAGTTAACTACGTTATCTTCTGAGGGACTAATTACCCAACCTTTCTCTATAACGAGGTCACTATACCTCCACTATATTGATATACTTTTATACATCTGTCAGTCCCACTGTGTGGACCCGACAGCTATCAAATTATTACAGTTCATCTAACTTGACCTTCTGAAGTCTTGTTTAATGTAACATTGCTGTCCTTGTATGGATGCTTGTTATTATCATACTATGCTTGTTTACAGCTTTACAAAAAAGAACTGCATGTATTCGACAAAGTAGTTGGTGTGGCCCGGTAGACGATGGGCTGCACGTTTTCCATACCAGCATTGTTTGCTGAGCCCCTTTGGGGGCACCCCCATTTTTCAGGTACCTGAAGTAGAGAAGATTACCACACCGAGTGTAGGTGGGTAGATTCAAGCTATGGGAGTCTCCTACTAGTTATTTGTTTTATTTGATTATTGTACCTTTGAGTTTATTCCTAGTATCTCGGTTTATTCGTATCAGACCGTGACTTTTGGAGATTGTATTTGGAGTTAGCCTTGTTGGTCACAAGGGTGGCCAACGGCATTGTAATACCGCCCGGTTGTTGTATTTATTTCCACTGCAGTTTATGTTTATTTGGGAGTGATCGCCGTACAGGTTATTGGATTTCGGGTTGGGGTGTTACAAAGAAAATGGGGAAAATGAGTTTTTCTCTTGAATCTTTTTACCTTAGAAGAGAGGGGGGACTCCAAGCTTCAAAATGATGCCATTTACTCCTCAAATGCCCCAAAAACATGGAGTTCAACTATCTCCTTTGAATATTTTGAAAACACAGAAATGTAGAGCTCGATGAGGGGAGTTCAAATATGTGGTTATTTTTGCATTTGCAGTTCAAATGAGGATTGAGCATGGAGAAGAAGATGAGAAGCCATTGAAGCTATTTGGGAGCTTCAAGATCGGCTGAGAGGGGAAGGGAGGAGGGGTTCTCACGTGAAGGAAGGAGGAGAATAGGAGAGAGTAGAGAAATGAGAGGTGAGAGAGGAGAGAGTTACTTTTTCACTTTTGTACTAATCTACTTTTGCTTTTTCTCCTTCTTTTCTTTTTCTAGTTTAATATGTGTGGGGGAGGCTGATTACTAGCTAAAACCGGCCCCACATATGCATATAAGCTGGAGCGTTTTTCTTCTTTTACAGAAAACACTCGTTAATTTACCCGGTTTTGCACTATTCACTAACCGGGCCCGTTTTCCGGAATTTTCTCGTTTCTTTAATTTTAATGGTTATTGAACTCCCATTAATGTTTATTAATAGTTATTTGATGAACTATAATTTTTACGGGTTCGTTTGACCACTCAAAGTCACGTTTTTGGGTTTTCTCGAAAAACATGCGCTGAAGCTTTATTAGCGTTCTTAATTAATTTTATGGATCCGTTTTCTTCGGGGATTGTTCACATATATTAATTAGGCATTATTAAGCCTTTTACATCCATCCTAGACCCTTGTTGAGGTCGTATTCCTCCTATGGTCTCTTAACGCTCCTTTTTGCGTTTTTCGCTTTTTAAGGGTTTTCTCTTTTCTTTTGGTTTTATTTTCTTCACCAATACTCTTTAGGCACTATTAGGCCCATAAATACCATATTAGAATTATTTAATCACCTTATTTAAGTTTGGGGTATTTCAGGAGAAGCTTGAGTTGGTGTGAGGTAGAAGAAGAGGGGAGAAAAATCTCTGGGAAAGGGGAGCCATCGTGAGCGAGAGGAAAAGAATGAGGGTGAGAGGAGAGAGAGAGAGAGCAAAAAGGGGTATTTGTTACTTTTTACTTTTTGCTTTATTTGACTTTTCTTCTCTTTCTTTTCTAGTTACTTTATTAATAGAGAGGAAGGTGAGTCACACCCAACGAAAACCGGCCCCCCTCATACTTAGACTGATCTTTTTGCAATAATGCTCGTTAATTTTCCCGGTTTTGGCACTATTCACTAACCGGGTCCGTTTTCCGGATTTTTCTCATTTCTTTATTTTAATGGTTCTTAGGCTCCCATTAATATCTAATTATAGTTATATGGTTAACTATAATTTTTACGAGGTCATTTAAATTGTTTAAAGTCACGTTTTCGGGTTTTCTTGAGAAACATGCTTTAAGACTCCGTTAGCGTTTTAACCCATTATTTGGATCCGTTTTCTTCGGAAATTGTCGCCACTTGTAATTTAGGCATAATTAAGCCTTAGGAGTCCACCTCAAACCCTAGTCGAGGTCATATACTTCCTATACTTGCTTAACGCGCGTTTTTACGTTTTACGCGTTTTAAGCGTTTTCTCTTTCCTTTTGGTTTTATTTTCTTCACCAATATTCTTTAGGCTCTATTAGGCCCCTAAATACTATATTAGAGTAATTTAATCACCAAATTTAAGTTCGGGGTATTCCAAAGGCCAAGGCGGCGAAACAGGTGGCGCAACTAGAGACGTACGGTAGTGGTACAGAAAAATTACACATTGTATTAGCCTTTGAAATTGCTGCCCAAATAAGCAAAAACTTTCAGCAACTAATTAACAAATTCAACATTATAACTATACATGTATGCACAATCTCTGCAGAGGGCACAAACAACACAATTTTTCACTCAGACATTTTATCGAACACCATGTATGCACAACTAATTAACTAATTCAACATTATAACTATACATAAATTATGCACACACAACTAAACTAGTAATCAAAAACTATATTACAACCTTTTTTACTAATAAATCATATCATAATTTATACCAATGCAACGTTAACAAATTCGAAATTAACCTGTTCTACTGTACTGGGGCGGCCTGGTTCGATGCCTGCGACACCGGTGACTCGTGCGGTGGCGCAGAAGGCGACGGTGAGGCACCACCGCGGCGGCAAACTCGGCAGTGAAGCAGGCGGTGCAGTGGTCGTCGTAGGATTCATCGATCGCCTCGCTCTCTTCGTCGACGAAAATAGAGCAAAGGTAATGAGGGTTTGAGAGAGATAGTGCGGGTTTTAGAAAATTTGACAAACCTATCACAGTGGTTCTTAGTTGGAACCACCACGATAGGTTCGTCAAAATTTTAAAATGCGCCTATTATAGCGGTTACAAGTAAAAACCGCTGAGATAGGTTAGCGACATTTTTAAAAATGTCTTATCTAATCGGAATCGGGCTGAAAAAGTTGCCCTGTATGGTTGGTGGTTTAAAACATCTAAGATATCTTGATATTTCACAAAACAGATTCACTGAACTACCTCAAGATGTCATCACCAATCTCTGGTGTCTTCAAACATTCAGATGCATCCAATATTTGCCAACATTATTTTCAGGTGATTTTGAATGGAATAAGCTGGTGAGCATAAGACATATTGTTATATGTATTATGATACCCATTCCTAAGGCGATGAAGCAATTAACATGTCTTCAGACGGTACCCAGTCTTTGTTTGGTTGATGCACTGGGAAGAATTAGTGATCTAGGACCATTGACTAACATCTGAGGTGTGTTACAACTCATAGGTCTCGAGCATGTGAATAGTGAGGAAGAAGCAAGTGAAGCTAAATTGAGGGGAAAGTCTGAAATCTATGAACTGCATCTAATATGGACAGAGAGACAAAGTGCTGCCAGTGATAATACAAAGAGCAAGTTCTCAAAGTCCTACAACCTCATTAAAAACAGACAATCTTTCTGGGTTGTCATCAACATCCTTTACAATTACCTCGTTTCTACAAAGCTTGTATGTGTACAATGGTCCATCATCAATAAAGTAAAACTTTGTGAATTTGGTGATCGCTTCTAGAAGGTATCCATTACGAATGGATCCCTCAACTTTGTTGTTGTTTCTGATGAACCTTTTCAGTTTCCCCAAGTACCTATAATATATATATATATATGTGCAAACCAGTTACACCAATGACTAACATATCACAAAAGTACAACATGAAGTACGTGCATTACTAAAACTTGTTTAGAATGTACCTCTCAAACAGATACATCCACATGTACTGCACATGTCCACATAAACTAGCTTCAAAGGCAAGATGAAGAGGAAGATGTTCCATTGAGTCAAAAAAGCTTGGTGGGAATTTTTTTTCCAATTTGCACATTATTTCTGGAATTTGATAGTTCAACCTTTGCATATTTGACTCTGAAAGCGACGTGCATGTCAACTCCTTGAAAAATAGGCACAGTTCGGTAATTGGCTCCCACACCTTTTGATCAAGAAGATGTTGAAAAGCTATGGGCATCAACCTTTGCAAGAAAACATGACAGTCATGACTTTTAATCCCAAACATTTTTCTGTTGGCCATGTCAAAACACCTCCCAATGTTAGAAGCAAATCCATCAGGGAACTTTAAATTTTTCACCCATTCACACAAGATTTGAATACTATCTCTGTCCATGACATATTTTGCCTTAGGAATTGTGTTTGAACTCAAATCTGGTGCCAACTCAGGACAGTTGCAATAATCGTTCAACTCTTGCCTCGAGTTTAATGTGTCTTTCGTCTTGTCCTTAACATTAACGAATGTGTTGAATATTTGTCAAAAACATTTTTCACTGTGCATTACATCTATAATATGTTGGATCATTAAATCTTTCCAATACGGTAGATCCCAAAAGATACTTCTTTTACTCCATCCACAAGTTTTAGCAATTTGAACATTTACTTCAGCCGAACCAATCTCAGTGACGTTCATTAAACCCATCCAATTCAACTCTGCAAGTATTTCATCACCAGTTTTGAAATGTGGGGCAACCTTCGTCTCTCTGTGCCTTTCCGCAATGACTTTTTATCTTTACGAAACTTGTGGTCTAGAGGAAGAAACTTTCTGGAGTTGTCAAACCATGACTGCTTCTTGCTACAACGCAATGTGAATGCGTCACTGTCTTCCATGCAATATGGGCACGCCAGTCTACCAGCAGTGCTCCAACCTGATAGCATTGCGTATGCAGGAAAATCATTTATGGTCCATATCAATGCAGCTCTCATTTGAATTTTTTCTTTCTGGACACATCATATGTTGTGACTCCAGCCCACAAATCTTGCAACTCGGCTATTAGAGGTTGTAAAAACACATCAATCTTTCCTTTAGGATTTTTAGGGCCAGGAACAAGTACTGTAAGAAAGAAGAACTCATCTTTCATACACGTCCCAGGTGGTAAATTATATGGTGTAATTACAACTAGCCAGCAAGAGTACTGTCTTCTAGAAGCCGTAAATGGTTGGAAACCATCAGTACATAACCCAAGTCTGACATTTCTAGACTCCGAAGCAAAAGTAGCATGAATCTGGTCAAAGTGTTTCCATGCTTTTGAGTCGGAGGGTGACACATGTTGTCATCCTCCATTTTGTGTTCGGCGTGCCATCTCATATCGGTAGCCATTGCAGGAGAAGCATAAAGCCTCTTCAGTCTTGGAATGAGAGGGAAATACTGCATCTTCTTGAAAGGTACCTTACTTTTTCTCCTTTTTGTCCCCTCTTTGATAGGCTTGTATCTAGGGCGAGTGCAGAACTTACATACATCCAGATCTTTATCTTCTCCCCAGAAATCATACATAGTTCGGAACAGAAATCAATTTCTTCATAAGGTAACCCAAGACCACGTATGATTTTCTTTGCTTCATAGAAGTTTCTTGGAATGTCAGTGTTTTCTGGACGAAGCTCGCAGTAGGTTTTGCAAACTTGATCAATTAATGCCTGAGGTGCTTGGAAGTCATTCTTAATGGACATTAATTCAGTGGCGATAGATAGTACACTATAATGAGTGCCACTGAATAACTTTCTTTTAGCATGTTCCATCAACTCAAAAAATTTCTTAGCCTCAGGATTGGAGTATCCTCCACATCCTCTTCAACCTCCGCCACAAAATTAAATGTATCCCCCAATTCTTCTGGAACCTCACCAACAGCATGTGCAATCATTTGCTCCAACATTTCAACATGTGGAACCTCAATAGGCATTGCTCGAGGTAGCTAGTACGGGTGTGTTATCTTCCCCATGGAATATCCAGTCAAAGTAACCGTACATAAAACCTTTATGTGCTAAATGAACCTTAATGACATCAGGCTTAAGATACTGCTTGTTTCTACACCTTTTCATGTCGTAGGGCACTTAATTTTACCATCTTCCATACATTGAGGGTGTTGTAATGCAAAAGCGACAAACTTTTCCATCTTCCTCAGCCATTCGGCCAGAGATTCTACTTCTCTCAAAGGTTCTCTCATCGTACATCCACAACCTATCGGGTCTCATACCAATACTAATCAAACATTACTTTAGTTAAAACTAATAAATTTTTTAAAAAAATCGACATAGTCTCCCCTGTTTTTTTTTTACTTTTCCGCTTATTTCTAAGCATCCCACAAGCACGATTCACAAATACTTGCAGCAATTATCAACAGAACCCAAGAGACAGTCCACACAATATCTACAACAGCATACAATAGATCCAACCAGTTGATTCATCGACGCAAATTAAGTAAGTAACAAACCACACATACAAAAAGTATATATCAAAAATATAAAGTTAAAATATAAAGGCATGATTAAGCTCATATGGTGCTATATTATTTTTATAGTTGCAATGTTGAATCAAATAGTAAATGTGCTAATCTGTAGCTAGCACCTAGCAGCAATGTCGATCTATCCGTAGATTTACTTGTTGGTGGTTAATTCACAGCATCATATATAATAATTATATATGTCAATATTGTTTTACATATTAGAGTATCCCACACAACAATCAATAATTTAGAATGCAAAAATATAACCAAAGTTCCATTATTAGGATGCACGGACAATCACTAATTTGGAATGCAAAAAGTTGCGTCATGAGTTCAAGAGCATAAAATGATTTAAGTGGGAGATGGGAATATTTAAGTTCATATAAGTATATATTATGGTTTATTTTTACCAAGACGTACTACATTAGTATTAATAACTAGCAAGGACGATTTTCCCGGATATACTAGTTAGACTGTCGTGGTTATCAACTGAATTATTTAATAAGAAACAATATATATTAAAATATACAGTTAAATTATCTATATATCCTAATATAAATTCGAGCTAAATCATGAACGTCACTTAACTTATAATTAAATTCCAGTTTTGAAACTTCTTATTATATTATTTCCCCAATCAATTTCGGTTTTACAATATTTACCCTAGGTCTACTACCATCAAAAAAATCAATAATAACATTCATAATTACCACACAACATCAATATATTGGCATACTAACCGTTTTTTAGCACAAATTTACAACGAAAACCACCAATTTAAGTCAAAACTACAAATTTTCCGATATACTATTTAATTTTCGAAATTAATGAGTTAGGGATTTAGGAACTTACCTGATCTAGTGAAAGTTTTTAATTTCTTCTTGTATTAACTTTTAGATCGTGCTCAATGGTCAGTTACAATAAGTGCCCGTTCATGAACCACTTTCAAATGTAACCCACATAAACGTGTACACTTGTCACTAGTTTATTTGTTTAATTTTCTTCACTCCTTAAGTGGGTTCCACCATTTCACTGAGCTTTATCTTAAATGTAACCAAACCTGCGGTCAAAAATAAGTGGATTAATGTCCACAAGAATTAGATCGGTGGAAGTCCTTTGATATATCCTTCCTCCCACAATCATCTAGTAGCTCAGCTCCCCTACCTTTCTCACTCAATATGAACAAATGAATGACATAATTACTAGCATAGCCGCGGATCAATCCTCCGGATTGGTTTCGCTGGTTTTATCTCGCGCTGCTGATGAAATTCAGTTGACTTGGAATTTAAAAGATGACCTCAAGGACCTAGGGCTCCAGCTCAAGAGATTCCAGATGATATTGTTCGGAGAACAGAGCGCCGTTGCTCTGAGAAGAAACCCTCTTATCCGCAGTTGGCTCACTGATGTGAAGAACATAGCTTATGAGGCAGATGACTTGCTCGACGACTACGCCTGCGAGAGTTTCAGACGAAGTCTTTCACGAGAGATCAATCCAACCACCTGCGTCACGTATTTCTTGAATGCATCTTCTCTGTCACAAATTCATCCATCTTCGAGTTCAGATGGCACACAGAGTCAAAGATTTGAGATCATCCATTGATGAAACTTATAAACAAGCTCAAGTTCTTGGAATCAAACCTGCGGAATTGACAGAACTGGCAAGATCGAGGGAAATCATCAATATTAATCGATCTACAACGATGACAGATGGTGCGCGAAGGCTTGAACAAGAGAGAGCGAGTCCCGACGCAAGTGATCTCATCGGAAGAGCTAACGACATAGATCACATCGTTAATACTATATGCCACTCTACCGGTATGGTCGCAGGGGGATTTGAGCTGTTTGCAGTCGTCGGAACTGCAGGTAATCAATTTATATATATATATATATCTCCAGGATGCCGCATATTTCTTTAACATAAAACAATAATCTCTCTTGCTAATTAAGAATTAAGAAAGTTGTAAGCGGGAGCACTTAAGTAAGCGTTTACAATTCAAACATATGAAATAAAAGAAACTGAAAGAAGAACAGTTTGATATGGAAATTTTCTTCAGCTAGATGAATAAAATGATTTAATTAATTAAAACCTTTTAAGATACGTGAAAACCTACATACACAAATGATAGAAGGATATCACTAATGACAAATAGATTACAATCTCAAATCTCTTTTAACGAGGAGTTTAACAATAACTTCTCTCTTAAGACACAAGAAAACCTACACTAAGAGGATTTCCTGTCATTGGACCTTACCAAATAAAGGCTACATGCCCCATGTAACTTCAACTTCGTGCAAAGCGTGTACACGATTGCTGATTAATTTCTTTATAAAGCTTACATATTATACTAGCTTATTTTTGTAAGACTAGCTCATACACTTATGGGATATTGTAGCATTTAGGAAGCTCACCCAAACAGTGGTGGGTAACGTAGTCCATTAGTCAACCTCACATTTGTTGAAGAGCATTTTTTCAAGTCATATATATATAATTTATTATTATCATAGCAAGTCAGCTAGGTAGATCTTGATGAAGGGGGTCCATCAAGGTATGCCATTACAGTACCAAAGTCTACGATACCGTTGTAAGTGGCTCGATCAAGCACAAGTATAACATAATCTGATATACTAACTTTGGACCAAAGAGACCTACGGTAATTACCTAGATAGAGGAAAGTAAAGACACCAAACTCCGGACTAATTAGGGTATATGCCCTGTTACATTTATTCATAAATTCATGCACAACAACAATAAAGAAAAAAAGAAAATAAAGACTGGTCCTAGAGAAGACTCAGCTAAAGAGGAATCATGAGCATTAAGGACTTGCACTGCATGGACTAATAACCCTCAAGATCTAGCCACCAGGACATAGCCCCAACCCTAATGGCTAAACTCAAAAGGGATCATGACTCCGTGCAGTCCTTGCCTTGACCAGGGACTGTTGTAGACTCAGTAGGTTCCTGTATCGTATAGGTAGGTTCTTTTTGGTGGATAAGCTTGACAATAAGACTTGGCTCATGCCTCGCTTGGGCTTTCTTACCTTTCTTTTACATGTCGTCTTTGTAGATGCATCAACGTCTTCATGGTGGCTACCATTTCTTATGTGATGAAAGTTTCTTTTATGGCTACAGCAGCGCGCCCCCAATTTAACCATCTTCACACGATGATAGCGAAGTGTCATCAACCTTGCTTCGCCAGGGAACCCACCATCCAACTGTGACTGATCTAGGGAGTTGAACTGAGAGAAGCCAAATGTTTTAGTATCAACCCGTCGATGTTCCATTGAGTTTTTATCTTGGCTTCCTGGTCCATGAACGTCTATAGGCGGGCAAGACCAAAGGTTAGGAATGGGTCGATCCACACCACATATGATATGCCATGTGTCATTTTTATCCTCAGTAAGGATCCTCTTGCCAAAGTGTAGTCCCGTTGCTCTAAGCCATGGACCATATGGATAAACACCAGTGGGGGTTGGATCTGATAGAATAATCCTTGGTGATCTGCGTGAACAATCCACACCTAAAGTATATGGTGGGCACCTTCTCGTACCTTACCCTATGAACAGACTCACTCCCTTTAACTATGACCTTGACACTGTATGGGTGAAAATGTATTGCAGCAAGTGTACTGGTCTGACGTAGCAAGTTTTCCTAGGTAGTATTCTCTAGATTATCAAACCAAAGGAGGTTGTGTCTAGTTTGAGTCTTTAATCTAACTAACTAAAAACTAAAGAAAAATAACAATGATAAATTGGGGGTTTGAATGCAGAAAATAAATAAACTAAAATAAAAACAATAAAAAGATGATATTTTAAACAAATATAAAAGGTGAATCCTGGTTCACTATTTATTCATAATTCATCAATTCCCTTCATGGGTGTTTTCTAAATTCTAGATTGCAACCTCAGATCTAAACTTATAAAACCGGTCTCCCGTAAGATAAATCCTTACTAGCAATTCCCAAATTCTAACTGTCGTTACGAATTTACAAATCAACTAGTAGCATTAACGATGCATCTGGTCATGATCTAGTCAGTTAATCCCCATGAATTGTCATCTATAGTTTAACTGGTAATATTCCTAAGGTGTAATGAACGCCACAGTTCTCACTTGTAAGCAATTCATACTAAATAAACTCAAGCAATAATGAATGACAAGAGAATGCAATAATAAACTAGGAATAAAACTACAATCTGTATAGAATTATTATTTAACAACTCAGGAAGCAAAATAATAAACTAGTTATCCATAGCAAACCAGAATTCTAAACGACTACTCCGACATCGGAGACAAAGAAATAATAATAATAATAAAGAGATTAGGAAATATCATCTAATTGTGAAACGATGATGAATCTCATCTTTGTCTTCTGCTCCGGTATGTCAAAAATGTCTTGTACCCCTTTCTGTTTTTTCTTGTTCTCGACGGTGGCTAGGTTTATCAATTATCATTCCTCCCGTCCACTGTTTTATATCCAAGATAAATAGCCCAAAACGACTATCTTCCATGTCAGTCAAAATTATTCTTCTATAAACATCAAGTCACGCGAGTCAGTATATTTCCCTTCTGTTAGATTGATAAAGAGCTTTTAATTAACGTGCGTATGCATATCTCTTCTTCATGCATGCGGCCCATCATCTCATTGTCTGTGCCATAATTCATGTGCTTCGACAAGATCTGCAACCTGAATAGTCTTTGTCGGCCCATGTCATGCATGATGGAAGTCCACGAACAACCCTCCTCGGTGTGCGGCCCGTGCGAGCAAATGTCTGCGCCCAAGTCTGCGGCTCTGTTGAGAACTTGAGATTTGTCTGCGCCTCTCTTTTTAGGGGGCTTTCTTTTTTCAATTCGTTCCTTGGTCCGGGTTATTTTCTCGCATGTAAACCTGGACCACACTAAAAAATAGACATTAGGTTCCGTTCTGGGTTGGTCCGGATTTATAAGTTTGGACACAAACTCGGACCACCCTTAAAGTGCACTAGAATAATCATTTTTATCCTTGTTTGGTTTCGGTTTGATTGTTAAGCTCTTGACACGCGTTTCTAAGTCCTTTTCTTCAGTATTTTTACCTGTTTAAGCATAAAACCACAAGGGGATTTTTTCACATATAATATAAATTAACATAAAAGTAAGGAATCTATCACATGAACCAATAAAATATTAATTAAATTGAGCATAGAAACATAGATAAATTCCGCACTTATCAGACACATCGCAAAACCAGCCTGTTGAGGTCCAGGAGAACTTAGAAGTGTATGAAATCACCAGTAGAGTGTCCTTCCTCATCACTATATTCCAGGAAGTGCCCAAATATACTACTATTCCCATGGGAAAAATCTTTGTTAAGGAAGATAAGAGGGATATCGTGGATTCGAACCCATATAGCAAGCCATTTGAACTCATGATCAGAAGGTGCTTTTAGCGCATCAATTTGCTGGAAGAGCAAGAGGTATCCATCAAAAGACCAAGGGCCAAACTTATGAGTGACTTGCAAGTGCTCCTTGCATGTGAACTCAAAGAGGTAGAAAGCCTTGCAACCATATATCTTCACTTACCCTTCTATTTGCCAGACCCGAGCTCCGTGCACTTGGAAGCACTTTCATCAACTATACCATGTTGCTGGGCTTCAGTCATGGTGCCGAAAAGCAAAGATGCGAGCAATGAAGAACGAAGTTGCAAGCGTGGAAAATGGAAGGCTGGTGTCGGTGATGAGAAATCAGAAAGAAGAAGGAAAGTGACAAGAATAAGGAATGAGAATCGCTCCCTTCCATGTAACGCTAGTGGTGGTGAACCCATTTACAAGGTAAAATCATAATTTGTAGTGCTTTGGGAAGATCACCCTACTAAGGTTAGGTAAAAGAAGACAAACTAAAAGCGGAGATAGAATCTTGCAAGGGAGAGAGCACTAAATAGAAAGGGAGCTCCCGTCGTGGGGGAGACAGATTATTTTGGTGAATTACGACAAAATGAACTTTAATATTCCATTAGTAAAGATATCTAGTATAATTATTTATTTTATCCAAACTCTAAGAAAATAACAATTATGGACTAAAAAAAGAAATATAACTATTTTGATCAATTTTGGATTTACCTAGTAATACTTAATACTCCCTCTTGTTATGATTTGCTAGAACAACACACGGAAATTAAGGAGATATTTTTTACCCTTACTTTCTATAGGTAATAGGAGAGTTATATATGTGAGGAGAAAAGTGAGATAGATATGAAAACTAAGTGTAAAACACAAAGATAGTTTGTGGTTTACCAAATTGTTTATAGGGGTGGTAATTTTTACCCAACCCGAAAACCCAACCTAAACCCAACCCTTAAATAACGGGTATTGGTTAAAATTATTGACCCATTTAATTTTTGGGCCGGGTATTAGTTACCTATTAAATATATGGATTGAGTATGGGTTAAAAGCCCTAACCTGAATTCAGCCTGACCCGTTTACTTAATTTGTTATAAATAAATAAATTGATAAATATGTTGATATGTTACTTGGATATGTATTAATTCTAACTATTAGTAAATAGTAAGCAAAAATACTATCAAATCTTTAGGCCCATACACATATATATTTTTTAATCCAAATACATTCTCTATGTCATCTATTCATTGTTCACTCTTTATTTTAAAACCTAATTAATATGTCATTCATTCTTACCCGCCGCACAAACTCCACCGTTCACACCATTTCATCCGCCCAAATAACGGATATGGGTTAAGATTATTGACCCATTTAACAGAATGTTGACATTTGGAAAAATGACACACAATGACTTGAAATAAATGACTGTCATGTGCATGCTTTTAGAGATGATGAACATCTTGAAGAAAAAAAGAATATTTGTATTTAAACAGGTTAAAGGGTTGGTTTTGGGTTCAATAATTTTATATGGGTTGAGTATAGGTTGAAATTTATAACCTGATTATTTTTTAGTCAGATATAGGTCAATACAATTTTAATCGGGTTGGGTATCTGTGAACTTCTACCGAACCAATCACTTGTAAGAAGTTATCGAAAGAAATTCTCTGAGTCATCAAGCGGACCAATAAAATCAAGGAGTTCAATCCTAGCGATGGTGTTGCGAGTGATCCCAAGGTCGTGGTAATCAATCAGGTATCTTGGGGAAGATACTGAATACGGAATCAGGAGGGTTTCGGCTCTTAGATCTAGAATGTGGTGTGGATAAGAAGGTGATTATATCATGATCTAGACAGTATCGGACTAGTAATCATCAAAACGGAGAGCGCGTAGTAAGAATGGAGGCAAATCGGATGACAACACTCATTACTAAATCAATATCTGGATCCGAAAATTATAGAATTACAAATTGTGCGCTCTGACTGGATCGATGAGACAGAGAATGACTGAAAGTTTCAACGGTATTTTGTATTAGGGCATGAGCAATCGCTCTCTGTAAAAGAATGTTCTACAGACTCTCAAAACATTCGAGTTCAGTGGGTTTATTGACATTACATTGCTAATAAAAGACATAATAGTATTTATAGTAGACAACCTAGGGCAAGGATAAAAGGACTATAATAACCTCAATTAATTAGAGATTATGTATATCCGTAATACCCCCCTCAAGACGAAGAAGGAAAAACCTTATAGTCTTGCAACTAGAATCAATTGCAGCTAGAGATCCCCATGGGAATGAATTGAGACCTATAATCTTTGTCGTTGAGACTTTTGGTTAACATATCTACTAACTGAGAGGAAGTAGAGATGTGCTCAACAGAAATGAGGCCATTCTTAATCTGATCTCGGACATAGTGGCAATCCACTTCAACATGCTTGGTGCGCTCATGCATGATGGGGTTTTTAGCAATGTAAACCGCAGATTTATTGTCACACCGAACTGGAATGGGAACAATATCAGTGACACCCAGCTCAAATAGGAGGCGACTGAGCCAGAGGACAAGGACACACAAACCTGTTTTTTGGACCGCCAAGAAACAGGAGAACCCCTAAATAGAATGAAAAAAGCACTTACTGACCGACGAGAAAGAGGGTAGGCAGCCCAGTCGGGATCACAGTAACCAACCAGACGAGAATCAAGCTTGCTGTTTAAGAAAATCCCATTTCCACACGTGCCTTTGACATACTGAAGTGTATGTAAAGCAGCGTGATAGTGAGTATCATGAGGTGTTTGGAGGTATTGAATGAGATGTTGAATGCTAAAACTCAAGTTTGGTCGGGTGTTTGTTAAGTAATTTAGTTTGCCGATCAACCGCCTATATTGTTCTAGATCAGACAAGGGGGTGCCACTATCAAGGAGTAGTTTAGACCCCACCTCCAAAGGACTAACAACAGAACGCAGACTTTCAACACCAAATTCTTTGACACGATCAAGACTTTACTTCTTCTGACAGATAAAAAGACCAGCATCTGTTATGATAAACTCAAGGCCAAGGAAGAAATGTAGCACCCCAAGGTTTTTAATTTTGAACTCTCTGTCCAAGTTTACCTTTAAATTCTCTATACCTTGGGCATCATTCCCACAGACAATCAAATCGTCTACATACACGCCAACAAAAATGACTAAATTTTGCTGCTTCTTAAAGAACAGTGAATAGTCATTATAAGAGTTTGTAAATCCTTGCATTTTAAGAAAGGATGTCAAGCGGGCATACCACTGTCGAGACGCCTGTTTCAGGCCGTATAATGGCCTCTTGAGTTTGCAAACAACATTAGGCAGAGAAGAGACTAAACCAGGAGGCAGTTTCATATATATTTCTTCTTCAAGTTGACCATGAAGAAACGCGTTATTGACGTCTAACTGGTCAATGATCCAGTGATGTTTAACTGCAACAGATAAAAGGGTTCGGACAGTTGTCATGCGCACAACAGGGGAGAAAGTCTTTGTATAATCAATCCCTTTATTTTGTGTGAAGCCCTTCACCACCAACTGGGCTTTATACCTCTCAAGTGAGCCATCTAATTTGAGTTTTACTCTGAAAACCCATTTACACCCAACACTTTTCTTTTCCTTTAGAAGAGTAGTAATCTCCCAAGTGTTATTAGCCTCTAGAGCCTGAAGTTCTGCATTCATAGCAGTCTTCCAGTGAGGGTGTTGACAGGCATCATAATAAGTTTTGGGTTTTGAAAAATCAGTACTGATCTGAGTAGCTGTTTGAGATTTAACACAAACACCACAATCTCGAGTAAGAGAAAGTCTTTCTGCAAGAATCTGTGAATAGCTGTTAGAAACTTCCTCCTAGTTGGTAGCCTACCAAGGTTGAAAGTTTAATCAACCACATGTAAATCAAGGGAGATAAATAATTCAAGGTAGGTGGCACACTTATTATGACTTTGGTAAGTTCATTTCACATTGAAACTCATGCTTTAGTACCACACTTCATTTCCTATAAATACCCACATAACTTGAGTTGTTTTTCATCATCCAAGTTCAAGCATTTAGAACTTGAGGAGAGGATCAAACAAGCTGCACAAGTGTGCGAAGAGAGTAAAAGGAGAGGAAAAAGAAAGAGTTTATAGCTTCTTTTTCTAATTCTTGTTTGTTCCCTTTTGTTATTTCTACAAAATTTGAGAGCTAGAGCCTTCGATATTTATTCGAAGAAGATCACCATTGTAATCCCATTATTGTTATAGTGGAAGGTTTGGATCGGTGCTTTCGATCCCGAGGTTTTTACCCTACATTCAAGGGGTTTTCCTCGTTAAAATATCGTGTGTCATCTCCATCGATTTTTCGGGTCCTTTTGTTTATCTTTCTTGTCTCCATCTCGCACCATATTTTCCCAACAAACTGGTATCAGAGCCAGACTCTCTTAGTATGCTCTGTGGTTGCAGCTAAGCTGATCTTCCACATCAGAAAAGAAAGTTTTGGTCAAGATTCCGCAAAACGAGATGGAGAAAGAAAACGTAATTGCCCATGATGGAGTGATGATCAAACTGATGGCCGACAATTTCTCATACTGGAAGCCCATGATGGAGGACCATTTATATTGCAAAGATCTGCACGAGCGATCTTAAGAAAGAGAAGACAGGCCAAAAACTGATGAAGTGGAAATACTCAACCGAAGACGGTGGCTCCATCAGAAAATTCATCGACAAAAGTTTATTTGAGCATGTTTCTTCCTACACTAATGCATATTTGGGAGAAACTGGAATCGATGATACAAAAGAAAACGCCACGCAATAAGCGTTCTAGTCAGACAGCTGTCAAGCTTGAATACAAAGATGGCCAAAGCATGATCGAGCATTGAGTAACTTCAAAGGGCTTGTCAACAAGTTATCCAAGGTCAATGACGATCGATGAAGAATTACAAGCGTTGTTGCTACTCAGTTCTCTTCCTGAGAGCTGGGAGACATTGGTGGTCACCTCAGCAATCAACCCCTGAAGGTAAAATTACCTTGACACGGTCACTGATAGTCTCTTAATGAAGAGGCTAGGAGAAAAGAGCGTGGTTCTCCACAATGCAGACCGAGGCAAATTGCTGAAAATCGCGGAGGAAGAGGAATATCCCAAAGGTCAAGGACGAAAGGGCATCGATCAGGGGAGATCCAAGTCAGAAGCCGATTCACATGTTATTATGTGGAAACCGGGCCACAAGAAATCCGAATGCGTAAGTTCATTCGAGACAAAAGCAGGCGATGTCAGTCAAGATAAGCCGAAAAGACAACAACCGCAGTGGTCGCCAGGAGATGGAGAGGTTTTCATCACCAAAATTGATGAGACATTAAATTAGCCTTGGAGATTGTTCATGGCATTGACTCTGGAGCATCCTTCATGTTTCCCCAAATCGAGACTATTCTCAAACTACCAAGCGTGACTTTGGAAGTGAGATGGGAAATGAAGGAAGAAGCAAGATCATCGGCAAAGGAGACGTCGAGATGTGACAACAGGCTGCAAGTTGATAAAGGAGTGAGACATGTCCCGACATGCGTCTAAATCTCATCTCAGTCGGAAAACTCGATGACGAAATATGACCAGTAGTTCGGAGGTGGAAAGTGGAAGCTTGCTATGGGAATTTAATATTGCCGTGCGCAAAAGCAAGGCTCTCTTTATGCATGGACGTAAGGTTGAGCAAGGGGGAGATAATGTAGCTCGCAGTGGTGCAGATATGGAGTTGTGGCACGGCGACTCGGCCATGGGTGAGAAGGGATTACAAATCCTCGCCCGCAAGCAGCTACTCCCTGTTAAAGGTGAAACTTTGAAGCCATGCACCGATGTTTGGCTGGAAACAACAAGAGTTGCTTCCACACTTCCTAGCAAGCCAATAGGAGAAAAGATATACTGACTTGTGCACACTGATGTGTGCTCTATGACAGAGAAATTTTGGGTGGTGCATTATATTTTGTCACTTCATTGACGAC
The DNA here is from genome assembly GCA_023374045.1 of Limonium bicolor. NCBI lineage: Eukaryota > Viridiplantae > Streptophyta > Magnoliopsida > Caryophyllales > Plumbaginaceae > Limonium > Limonium bicolor. The sequence continues at coordinate 83,708,971 of CM041778.1, forward strand.
CACTCAAGAAGTATGGTTATACCTATTGAAATCGAAGGATCAGGTACTTGATGCCTTCAAGGAATTCATGCCAAGTGGAGCGTGAGACGGTAAAAAGTTGAAGTGTGTTCGTGCCGACAACGGGGGAGAATATCGTGGCCCTTTGATACTTTTGTAGGAGCCTAGGTATTAGGCTTGAGAAGACACCACCAAAGACTCCACAATTGAATGGTTTAGCAGAGCGTATGAACCGAACTATTGTTGAAAGAGTTCGATGTATGTTGTCACATGCCAAACTGCCCAAGTACTTCTGGGGTGAAGCAGTAAAGACGGCAGTAGACATCATCAACTGCTCACCATCAGTTCCATTGTCCGGAGAGATTCCAGAGGAGATATGGTCTGGGAAGAAGGTCAACTACAACACTTTCAAGGTGTTCGGGTGTCGAGCATTCGTCCACATTCCAAGAGATGAACGCTCAAAGTTGGATGCTAAGACCAAGGAATGTATCTACCTTGGTTCACCAAAGGATGAGATGGGTTATCGGCTATGGGATCCTAAAGCTAAGAAGATTGTCAGAAGTAGAGATGTAGTCTTCTTCGAAGATCAAACAACCAAGGATCGAGAGCAACCCATCAAAGCCACAAGCATCATTATCCCCAACCAAGATCCTGTACCAGTAGTTCATAGCCATGATCAAGGTGCACTAGGAGATGTCGGTGCCAACGATGATCGAGACTCCACCAGTAGAACATGATGTTGATGAAACTGAGCCAACACAAACCCATGAAGTACCTACCGAGCACGGCCTTCATGAGGAGCCTCAGTTGAGACGATCCACCAGAGAGAGACGGTCTACCTCAAGATATCCATCTGATGAGTATGTGACACTTACAGATGAAGGCGGGCCAGAATCTTTTGAGGAAGCAATTGCTGACGATCATAATGATTGGATGGAAGCCATGCAAGAGGAAATGCAATCCTTGCATGAGAATCAGACGTATGACCTTAGAGTTACCCAAAGGCAGGCGTGCGTTGAAAAATAGATGGGTGTATCGCTTGAAGATGGAAGATAACGGTTCAAAACCAAGATATAAAGCCAGGTTAGTTGTGAAAGGATTCAGCCAGAAGAAAGGATAGACTTCGAGGAGATATTCTCGCCAGTGGTAAAACATTCATCTATCGAGTTGTACTCGTAGCTGCTTGCTTAGACCTGGAGATTGAGCAGATGGATGTGAAGACGGCGTTCCTTCACGGTGATCTAGAGGAAGAGATATACATGGATCAGCCAGAAGGGTTTGAAGTCCCTGGGAAAGAACACTTGGCATGTAGGCTTAACAAGAGCCTTTATGGCTTGAAACAAGCACCGAGACAGTGGTACAAAAAGTTTGAGTCTTTCATGATCAAACACAATTTCAAGAAGACAGTCACCGATCACTGTGTGTTCATTAAGAGTATTCAACTGGTGACTTCATCATTCTACTTCTTTATGTAGATGATATGCTCGTGATTGGCCAGGATGCAACCAAAATAGCAGCCCTGAAGAAGGCGCTTAGTGGATCCTTTGCTATGAAAGATTTAGGACCAGCAAAGAAGATATTAGGCATGACAATCACTCGAGATCGATCAAAGAAGTTATTGTGGTTATCTCAAGAACAGTATGTAGAGAAGGTTCTTGAAAGATTCAACATGGAGAAATCAAAACCAGTAAGCACACCATTAGCTCCTCACTTCAAGTTAAGTTCGAGTCAGAGATCATCAGCAGGAGATGATGATAATGAGCAGGTGCCCTATTCATCAGCGGTGGGTAGCCTCATGTATGCCATGGTGTGCACACGTCCTGATCTAGCTTATGCAGTTGGGGTTGTAGTCGGTTTCTATCTAATCCGCCAAAGAGCATTGGAATGCGGTCAAGTGGATCTTAGATATCTTCGAGGCACTACCAAGAGGTGTTTGTGCTTCGGAAGAGGAGAACCTGTGTTGAAGGGTACACAGATGCAGATCTCGCCGGTGATGTTGACTCACGGAAGTCTACCTCAGGTTATCTGATTACCTTTGCAGGGGGAGCTGTTTCATGGCAGTCGAGACTTCAGAAATGTGTTGCTTTATCAACCACCGAGGCAGAGTATATTGCCGCTACAGAAGCGTGCAAAGAGATGTTATGGATGCAGGGTTTCATGCAAGAACTTGGCCATGAGCAAGAACGCTATGAGCTTCGATGTGATAACCAAAGCGCTATTCACCTAGCTAAGAATCCAAGTTATCATTCTCGGACAAAGCATATTGATGTTCGATGTCATTGGATCCGGGATGTGATTGAGAAGAAGCTAGTCTATCTAGAGAAGGTTCACACCGATGATAACTGGTCCGACATGATGACCAAGGTCATTCCGTCACTAAGTTTGAAAGATGCTGCCATGGAGCTGGAGTATGGCTCCCCAACTCGTCGGAGGGGGAGATTTGTTAGAAACTTCCTCCTAGTTGGTAGCCTACCAAGGTTGAAAATTTAATCAACACATGTAAATCAAGGGAGATAAATAATTCAAGGTAGGTGGCACACTTATTATGACTTTGGTAAGTTCATTTCACATTGAAACTCATGCTTTACTACCACACTTCATTTCCTATAAATACCCACATAACTTGAGTTGTTTTTCATCATCCAAGTTCAAGCATTTAGAACTTGAGGAGAGGATCAAACAAGCTGCACAAGTGTGCGAAGAGAGTAAAAGGAGAGGAAAAAGAAAGAGTTTATAGCTTCTTTTTCTAATTCTTGTTTGTTCCCTTTTGTTATTTCTACAAAATTTGAGAGCTAGAGCCTTCGATATTTATTCGAAGAAGATCACCATTGTAATCCCATTATTGTTATAGTGGAAGGTTTGGATCGGTGCTTTCGATCCCGAGGTTTTTACCCTACATTCAAGGGGTTTTCCTCGTTAAAATATCGTGTGTCATCTTCATCGATTTTTCGGGTCCTTTTGTTTATCTTTCTTGTCTCCATCTCGCACCATATTTTCCCAACAATAGCAGTCAGCAGAAGCATTTGTCTTGCTATCAGAAAATCCAACAAAATAATCAGACAAATGTGATGGGGTTGCTCGTTGTCTGTTTGACCTTCTAACACCTGAAGTTTCAATCATTTCAACAACAGATTGAGTGCTAACAGTCGGACTATCTGTAGCAACTACACTTGTGTCCTCGGTGTGACTAGACTCAGTGCTAACTGTAGTATATTCTTCAGAAGCAGAGGGAACAAGAACATTCTCATTAATCCCAGTGGCAGATACTCTATTAGACTTGATCTCTAAGGATTGAGAATCATTGCTGGGCAAAGAGAATGTGTAAGAGAAAACATCTTCATCCTCTAGAGGGATCTCAAAAGATTTCTGAGTTTGAATAATTTGACTACTATAAGTAAATTTTTCAATGAAAGGAAAGATGCTTTCGAAGAACTTTACATCTTTATTCGCCATTATTTTCATGTCTCTTAATCGTAACAGTCTGCGACCTTTCCTGGTGGTGCTTGGTCCTAGATAGACCCACTTGTCTGCTCTAGGATTAAACTTTTTCTTCCCTTTATCAATAATAGTAGCAAAAGCTAGGGACCCAAAAGTTTTCAAATAGTCATATTCTGGTGCAATGCCGTATAAAACTTCATAAGGAGTCAGCCCTTGTAGCTTTGAAATTGGGAGTCTGTTGATGATAGTAGTGGCAAAAAGAACACTCTCACCCCAGTATTCCATAGGTATTCCTGACTAAAATGAAACTGCACTGGCAGTTTCTAACAAATACCTATGTTTTCTCTCAACAACGCCATTCTGCTGAGGCGTGTGAGGACATGAAGTCTGATGCACAATCCCTCTGCTTTTGAAAAAAGCACTCCCTTCTTTAGACAGACCCATCTCATAAGCATTGTCTTATCTCACTATCTTAACCTTCTTGTCAAACTGTGTTTCGATCATCAGAATGAATTCCCTTATAATTTCTATGGCTTCTGATTTTTTTTCTTAACAGCTTAACCCACATGCACCTGCTCTTATCCTCAATGATACTTAAATAATATAGTGCACCATCATGATTAGCAGTTGAGAAGGGTCCCCAAATATCCAAATGAATGAGATCAAAATAGGAAATTGATTCATTATTTGAATGTTTAAAAGGGAGTCTACATCTTCGGGCTTTAAAGCAAGCATCACAAGCCAAAACATCAGGAACATCAGATTGTTTCATCAACCTTAGTTTGACTAGCTTTTCTACTGGTACATGGCCTAGTCTATTGTGCCAGTAAATTGTCTTATTCTTTACAGCAACGGACAAAGAGAAAACTCATTTTTCTTCTTTCTTACAATTCCTTCTAGAAATGAATCGATCTACTCCATCAGAATCCAGCACATTGAGACCTTCTTTGATTGTCCTTACTTTTTCCTCAATGTCCGAAGTTATTTCCTTTCATGACACAACAATCTTCAAGAAAAGACAATTTGTACTACATCTGCCTAGTCAAAATACTAATTGACCGTAAATTAAACCTGAGGCTTGGAACTAACAAAGTATTACTCAGAGACAAACTATGAGTAATCTTGACACTCCCTTCGGCCAAAACATTCTGAACTGTTCCATCAGGCAGATTAACAGTATGCAAATCTTTTGTACTTTTCTCATCTACAAACCAATCTTTATTTCCTGTTAGATGATCTGTTGCCCCACTATCCAAGATCCATTCATTATGACTAGGTCTGCTCAAATTCTTGTTAACAACTCCTAGACAGTAATAAATTTCAGCATTATTCTTAGATGTGAAGTTGTAGTAAGATGAATCCTTTTTCTGCATAGCTTTGGAACTCCCAGTATTGACCTTTTGAAGGTAGGAGATCAGACTAGTGAGTTGATCCAGAGACAGTCCCATGACAGGCTCTTCATTAGTATGACTTTCTGCAAAAACATTGTTAGAGGCAGCTTTTCTGTTTTTACCGTACTTCCAACCCTTGGGAAAACTGTTCTTCTTATAGCAGTTATCAACTCCATGTCCCATTTTACCACAGAAAGTACAAGGAACTTTGGGAGGTTTACTGTCGTTTTGCCATTCCAATTTTTGTTACCGTTTGAATCCTGCCCCAACTGAATTGGCAAATGAAGTCGATCCTCCTTCTTCCCTTTACTACTTTCTTGTTGTCTTTCTTCTGATAAAATGAGAGCATAACCACTTTCAAGTGAGGAAGAGGATTCATGATTAGAATATTCCCTCTAACATTAATATATTCATCGTTCAGTCACATAAGAAAATCAAGTAGCTTGTCTTCCTTGAAAACCTTTTTCAACTTTTCGCTTTCACCACATTTACAGCACGTACAAGGTGAGTAGCTTATAATCGATCCAAGTTCTTCCCAGTATTTCTTCCATTTATTGAAATACAAACTAACTGAATCATGATTTTGTTTCAAACCTGCTAGCTCTTGTTTGAGAGTAAATCTCCTTGTTCCGTCAATGTGATCGAATATGTAGATCAAACTTTTTCACATCTCCCTTGTAGGAAGATAGACAATGGTTTCGCTGATGTCTTTTTCCAAAGCGTTCAATATCCACGCCATAACAAAATGACTGTTACAGCGATCCCACACTTTCGCCTTTTTTTCATCTTCGCTCGATCTCGTAATGCTCCCGTCAACCATTCCAACTTTGTTCTTCGTCATTAAGGAGATTAGCACTGTTCTCTTCCAGGTCTGGAATCCAATACCTGCGAATTTCTCAGCTATCACCAATCCAGGATGATCTGAATTCGCAACGTACAAGGGATCCGACATGTCGATAGCGCTATCTCTATTTCTCCCAGTTGTGAGCGATTCCAAAATCTCTTCTATAGATCTAGACGCCTCCATTGAAATGAGAAAAGCAACGAACCTCTAAAGATAACAGAGGTGAATCACAGGAGTGACTCCTGCTCTGATACCATGTAGAATTACAAATTGTGCGCTCTGACTGGATCGATGAGACAGAGAGTGAATGAAAGTTTCATCAGTATTTTGTATTAGGGCATGAGCAATCGCATTCTGAAATAGAATGTTCTACAGACTCTCAAAACATTCGAGTTCAGTGGGTTTATTGACATTACATTGCTAATAACAGAGAGAATAGTATTTATACTAGACAACCTAGGGCAAGGATAAAAGGACTATAATAACCTCAATTAATTAGAGATTATGTATATTCGTAATAGAAATGGAAGAACAACCGAAGAAATTGTCTCAGTATGATAAACAAAGTGATTTGGATGGGAATGATGTGGACAAGGTTAGAAGGGTCCTTCAAAATCCGCTCGCGCTTGGAACAAGGTTGTTGCTCATACTGTAGCAATTCAAGCCCCGTGGTAAGGTGATGTTTATGGAGGATGATGACCAACCTGAAAGGAACCAATGGGCAAAGTCTTTGGTGGAAGCTCCACCGGGAGGTTAAAATCCCTTTTACTGTATGAAAAGTATGATGAACTGAAGTAAATATAATTGCTCAACTTGATATTATCTCAATAATAGTGGCATTACTTTGTTTTGATCTGAACTAGAGGCTGATATAATATTGGGAATAGCTAATCAGGGGCCATGGTTCATACAAGTTTCCCATCTCTTAATTTTGAAATTGTGAGTGACTTCGGCAGGCTCATATCTGCTGATAAATTAATAGATTATAGGCAAAGAATCTACTAGGATAACATCTTAGTATTGATTTAATCTTTGATTTTGACAAAGAGGAATTCATTCAACCCATTATATTGGACTGTGATCCATCGAAAGTGTAAGCAGTTAAGATACTCTGCTAAGTAAGGGAGACTAATGCTGGTACTGAGAATATTCAAATTGATCAGAATAACCTTCCACATGGAAGGAAGGATGACAATACACAAGCAGTCATTACTCTGAAAATTGAAAGTTGGACAATGATAAATAAATAGAAGAGATAATCATAAAGTGTCGATATAGAGTATGGTAGAACAAACTAATTGCATTTCTAATCAGATCGGTGTAATAGATGAGGAACTATGAACCCTGAGGATTTGGTGATAGGTGGGCACCGTGTTAAATGCCCTGATGATGCTTAAAAACATAGGGTGCTGGGATAATGGTGTGGTGGAAACCAGAATAAGGCTATAAAACTTCCAAAAAATTAAGAAAATTGCTTGAGAGGTGGCCTGGGATTGGAGTTTTGTGTATTTAAAGACAAAATTGCATGGTTATTGTGCTCTAGTAGAAGGAAGAATGGAATTTAGATATCAAGGATATGTCTCATAAGCTTATCCGTTGTTGAGAGAGCAAGAATGGTATATACAGCTTCTGGGTTTCTATGATTTATGCTCACAATGAATAAGGCAAAAGACGGACTCCTTAACCTTGACTTCTGATTGGAGATTTTAATTGTGTCTGACAAGAAAATGAGAAGACTACAATGCATGGTGATTATGTTGTGGAAATTTTGGGACTTTCAAGATGCATTGAGCACTCTGAGTTGCATGCTATGAAATTCTATGAGTCTCTACACGTGGAACAATGAGCATGAAAACGTCTCTTGAACATATTGAAGTTTCGATAGAAATATGATTTATGGATACCATGGGTGGATCTTTGACTGAATTTATCATATCAAAAGGATTAGAAATCTTGTGAATCTCCTCTCAGATTCTTTTATGCCTAGAGAAATAAACCTAGGGTTATATAGTTGGTAAAGGAGGCATGAAATAAGAATGTCATAGGAGGTCTTTTTTTTCCTGTAATATCGGAAATCTTTAAAAAAAACTATGGGATTTTTGAATTAACAACTTTCAAGTGACATTCAGTGAATTTTCCCGAGCATAAAAGTGGTACTTCATTTCTTAGTTTATTCTATAGTTTCAAAAATAGGAAAAGTGTTGGTTATTTGACAAATAAAACTTTCTTGATAACAAAGCTTTATGGGACAAAAAATTCATCATCTTGTTTTTATTGGTATAAAGTTAGTGTAACGAACAAATCTTCTAAAATAAGTTATTATGGATTGAGAAATTCAATATTTTAATTTGGAGCTGGTCCTCAGAACAAAAAATTGTATGTAATTGATAGATCACAACTCTTTTCTTTTGACCTTTACAATTTCTTTTATGATTGCTTGCTAGTTCTTAGGAAATTCAATTTAGTTGTTGCTTCTGTTTTATTTTTTCCTTGCATCCATTGTTTTTCTTATATGACATTTTGACTTTCCTTACAACTTTACCCTAAGTTTCTAAATTTCACAGGTTTAGGAAAAACGGCATTATTGAGGAGTGTTTCAAAGCATCCAAGGGTTAAGGCTCATTTCAGAAAACCGATCCTATGGATTTGTGTTTCCTACCACTTCAATACAACAGAGTTTTTAGTTAAGATGGCAGAGCAATTGTTAGGCGAATGTAAAACCTCTGATCACGAAGCCATATTGAAGAAGCTCAACAGTGAACTCAGTAATCTGTCCTACTTAATCGTACTCGATGATGTCTGGAACACAATGACAGCCTGTTTGTGGGACACTGTCTTAGGTTGGCTAAAGGAAATTTGTCACCCATTAGGACAGCCAACAGTTTTGGTGACAACGCGCTCTAATGAAGTAGCAGAGCTAATGCAATCGAGGTCGACTAGAGGTTTTACCTATGGTCTAGGAGAATTAAGTTGGAACGATAGTTGGAGCTTGTTTTGTAGAAGAGTGAATGTTGACAAGAATATGGAGGATATATCAACTAGAATGGTGGAAAGATGCAAAGGGGTACCTTTAGCGATCAAAGTGCTAGCAAGCACCTTAAAGGCAAGAAGAAACGACTGGGATGAAATAGAGCAAAGCGAGATATGGGACTTAGATGATAATGAAGGGATCATGCCCTCATTAAGACTAAGCTTCGACTATCTACCCAATATGGCTATCAAAAGATGTTTTGAGTATTGTGCTATTTTTGAGGAGGATGCTGAAATTGAGAGAGAAAACTTGATCCAACTTTGGGTTTCCCAAGGGCTAATCAATCCAAAAGAAGGAGATCAGAAGGAGATCAGAAGGAGATCAGAAGGAGATCAGAAGGTGTCATTAGAGCGTATTGGTGATCAATACTTCAACATACTATTGAATAATTGCCTATTCCAGGACATAAAAGAAGACTGTCGTGGGAATGTGAAATCTTGTAAAATGCATGATGCAGTTCGAGCACTTGCCCAACAAGTCTCAAAGGGAGAATGGCTGACTCTAGATCAAAATGTCAAGGAGTTGAATTCTGATTCTAATACTTGGCACGTGCGTCTCGCTTCTGAACCTTATATGGATCAAATTGAACCCAATAGGAAGGTGCGCACAATGGTGGTTAAGCTTGAAACATGTAGGTCGACCACACTCAGTAATGTTCTAGAGCGTGTGAAACATTTGCGAGTATTGTGCTTAATTGGAATCGGACTGAAAGAGTTGCCCGGTATGGTTGGTGATTTGACACATTTAAGGTATCTTGATATTTCAAAAAACTTGTTCAGTGAACTACCTGCAGATGTCATCACTAATCTCTGGAGTCTTCAAACATTCAGATGCATCCAATATGATCCAAGCTTACAATTTTCTCGTGATTTTGAATGGAATAAGCTGGTGAGCATAAGACATATTGTTATATGTAGTATGATACCCATTCCTAAGGCGATGAAGCAATTAACATCTCTTCAGACGGTACCCAGTCTTTGTTTGATTGATGCACCGGGAAGAATTAGTGATCTAGGACCATTGACTAACATCAGAGGTGTGTTACAACTCGTAGGTCTCGAGCAAGTGAATAGTGAGGAAGAAGCAAGTGAGGCTAAATTGGGGGAAAAGTCTGAAATCTATGAACTGCGTCTAATATGGACAGAGAGACGAAGTGCTGCCAGTGATAACGAAGAGCAAGTTCTCAATGTCCTACAACCTCATCAAAATCTAAAAGCTCTTCAAATTAGTTGTTATATGGGAAAGGAACTCCCTCGATGGTTGATTAATATGGAGGCATATGGAGGGTCTATATATTCTAGTCTTATATCACTGGACTTTATGGGTTGCAATAACATTTCAGATCTTCCTTCATCTACTATTGTCCCCTCGCTTAAAAAGTTGCGGGTGGAGCAATGTGATAGTTTGTAAGTGTGGACGTGAGCTTCTTTCCATCCCTTGAGCTGTTAAGCATCTACGATTGTTGTAAGCTCTATCGCATTACTTCTTCTATGGATCTTCGGGAGCTCAGATACTTGAATGTGGCACATCGTAAAAATTTGACTTACTTAGATGTGAGTTGTTTTCCATCTCTCTTGGAATTAAGCATCGATGTCTGCGTCCAGTTGTTTGGCATCTCATCCAATGGATTTAAAAGTTGCACAAAGCTTCAAAGTTTAAAAATAAGGTATTGCAATTCATTAGAGCGGATTCCAAATCTCAAGCCCTTACAAAACCTCAAACAATTCAGCATAAATGATTGCTATAGTATAAACTCTAAGATCGATGGGATAAAGGATCTTCCCCATTTGGAGAAACTGTCCTTGGGACCTTTTTGGTGTCTGCTTGATTTAGCTCCATTTGAACGGAAGCTGGATCTTCCCCCCCATTTGGAGAAACTGTCCTTGGGCCTAGCTAATGATGATGTTATCCCATCCTACAGTGCATCTCTTAAAGAGTTATATATATATCAGTGGAGGAGGGTATATAGTGTTGATGCATTGTCTAGTTTGTTTCAGCATTGTACCTGCCTGGAGATAGTGCACATAGAAGGTATGTATAATTTGGAAGCACTGCCAGAATGGTTTGGGAAGCTCAAATTGTTAACATACTTGAGCCTTCGGGACCTTCCAATGCTTAAGTTCTTACCTTCGAGAAAAGAAACGGAACAGTGCAACACTTGGTTAAGTGTATCGAACTGTCCACTGCTGCCACAAGATATACAAGGTTACGATCGGTGAGTTTTAATTTACTGGTGCTTTTAGGCACAGTTCTTGTACTTGTGGCCTTTGTCAATTGTCAACATCAATTATATGTATTAAAAAAAGCTCAGTCTCATTCATTGAAGTGTGGTATGCATATGATTTCCTATATAAAGTGGATCAGGATCATCTATTCTCAAAGCTCCCTGCATTTTACTTGATCGTATTGTTTTTACAATTAATCCTATTCAGCTTTTTCTTAATTTCTTAGCATGATGTCTAGAGAAACATAACAAAGAAAAAAAACTTGCACTTTCCTTCCCTTGTGAAAGTGATAACAGCATTTACGTTGTTGCTGAAGTCTTCATTATCAAAAGATAGAGATAGAAAATTTTGAATTTCAGAGTAAGACAACAGACATGTTTAATTTCAGGATAATGACTGATCTTCTTCTTCTTTGTTGTTCAGATGCGATTAGGTAAAGATCGACGTCAATGCTATGGATGTGTTCCTTGAATTTAATTTCTAAACATTCAGAAACCTCTCCGAACAGAGATACGTGGATTCAAAACCCGGTGTGAGTGTGTGTGATTTATATTATTTCCTATATATTTTTTTGAGTTCAAAGACCAACTTCAGTCTGTGTTTACTCATGTTTATGTAAGAGTGAGCTAAAGTGATGAGTGTTTCTTAATGCAATTGTGTGACGTCTCTTTTTCCTTTAAATTCCTAATTATCTACATTGCAATGTATGAGAAGCCTTTGGTAGATGGTATATATATATGAAAAATTACATTCCCTACCCATGACGTTTGGTGAAATTATACACCCCACTCATGTGGTTTCAAAAATTACTTTCCCCACCCATGTGGTTTACCCTTTTTTACATTCGACAACTTTACCAATTTTTTGTTCAACTTAAGAGTTGCTTAAATATTGTCCAAAGTTGATGAAACTTTACACGAATGATGCTAAAGAGTTATATTTTGGTCTGATATGAAATCCAAAGTTTTTTAGCTCATATGTGATCTGTGGGACTCAATAAAACATGTGACATGTGAACGTGTGTTAATTGGGTCTCACATGTCACATGTGAGCTTAAAAAATTTTGAATTTTACGTTGAATCAAAATATAACACTTTTGCATCATCCATGTAAGGTTTCATCATTTTTAGACAACATTTAAGCGTCTCATAAGTTGAATAAAAATTGGAAAAGTTGCCGGATGTAAAAAAAAGGAAACTACATGGGTTGGGAAAGTAATTTTTGAAACCTCGTGGGTGGGGTGTGTAATTTCACTAAATGTTATGGGTGGAGGATGTAATTTTCCCATATATAGATAGATAGTTATTAAAGTGTACTGGTCATGCATATGTGGCTAGCTAGTTAATGGTGGAAGTGATTAGCCTCAAATTTGCGCATTAATGCTAATTTTCTTCATACCTAGAACATTCCGATCTCGGTCAGGGTATTTGTACCAGATTGTCCATTGTATGTGGCAAGCTAGGGCCTTCACTAGTGTTCTTCCATAGCTCATAATCATCCGACTTGATACATATATTTTATTGTTCCCAAATTCTTGGCTACATTTACTATACAAAATCATTGTTCCGCATCCTCCATGCATCCTTCCAACAGCGTATGCTTCTATTTTCTTCCCGTGCCTTCACTTTCGCCTCTCTTCTTCCTTTTTACCATTAATGTGACTTCACATTAAAATACTAATTCACACTATATTATTTATAATACCACATATTTATAAAATAAAACAAAATAAATATGTAGATTAGTTGTTCTTTTTATTTAAAATTTTAAAAGTATATAAAAATATGAATGTATATAAATTTATTATCAAAGAAAGTTACAAAAATATAATATATTATTAAAAGTTACAATTTCATTAAAAAAATTAACACAACATTATTGAAAATTTTGAAACTCTTGTTCTTTTTTTCATTACGCTTTAATATTTGTAAGAATTATAAAATTATAGAGAATAGCAATATATTGGTTAGAAGTTGTAATTTGTACTTAAATAATAAAAATTAAAATTGTATTGGTTATAGAAATGTTTTTATTTTCTTTGTTTTCTTATATAGGTTTTTTACTGTAAATCAACACAAAACTACCAGCAAATATACTACAAACATGCCAACGCAAAACAACCACCCAAATATAATGCCAAAACTGATGAACAAAACCTTAAAACTAGACAACCCTAGCCATTATAGAAGCAATTTTCTAGATTTTTAAGCTGAGTTTACTTTATCAGCACCCATGCACTTGCAGGTATTGTGCTAATCCGAAGTAAGTTTATCGGTCCCCATGAACTAATGGTGGCCACGGGTCCGGTTCCACCGGTTCCGTTCCGGTTCCACCGGTTCCGGTTTCGGAAAATGTGTATTCGTATTTGGAACCGGTCTGGGCGGTTCCGGTTCTGAAATCCGGATTCGCTTCGGATTCGGTCAAAAAACCGGTTCCGGCCGGTTCCGGTTCCGGTTCTGATCGGTTCCGACCGGTTCCGGAAAGATTCGATCGGCTCCAGTTGCTTTGTTTTAGCTCCAATTTGAGTCCGTTTGAGCGCACATGTTGCTCTTTTCATCCACTTTACTCCTACATAGGTTATTCTTCAAGTTTCTTAAATGTGTAAGAAACAAAGACTTAGGAATTTTTTGAATTTACAAAAAATAAGGAACAAAGAGAATTTTATTATATGATTCACTGCCTCATTAAAACCTTATTTGGTAAAAACCCATTGGGGGAACCCTAATAAGGAAAAAGAGTACAGCTACTAAGAGGTTACATTTTAAAAACCCAGCGGTAACTTCAACCGGTTCTGAGGCGGTTCCGGTTCCGGTTCCACCGGTTCGGGTTCCGGTTTCGGTTCCCAGTTCCGAATCCGATGACGGTTCCATGCAGTTCCAGACGGTTCCGGTTCCGGGCCCGGTTCGGGCCCGAATCTTAAAACATGTATTCACATTCGGAACTGGCTGAGGCGGTTCGGTTCCGGTTCCGGTTCCCACCGGTTCCCGGCCGGTTCCGGTTCCAGGTAGAACCGGACCCGATGACCACCATTACCATGAACTAGGGGGAAGAACAACCGAACAAGTCATTAACACATTGGACCGATTCCACAATTTTAAGAAGAATTTCACAGATTGACTATTAGATCGATGAAAGTCACTAATTCACCGTCCGCACGGATATCATCAATCCCTCCTCTTCCTTTCGCTTTCATCTGCAAGCTCCTCTCCAGGATTCTTTGATATGTCTATTATTCCCTCCCTTCCTCGCTGATCAGGCTGAAAAATGGATGAAATAATTGCTAGCATAGTCGCAGATCAAACCTCCGGATTAGTGTCACTAGCGTTATCAGGCGCTACTGATGAAATCCAGTTGAATTTGAACTTGAAAAATGACCTCAAGGACCTTGGGCTACAGCTCAAGAGACTCAGATAATATTGTTCGGTGAGCAGAGCGCTATTGCTCTGAGAAGGAACCCTCTTATCCGTAGTTGGCTCACTGATGTGAAGAACATAGTTTATGAGGCTGATGACTTGCTCGAGGACTACGCCTGCGAGAGTTTCAGGCGAAGTCTTCCACGAGAGATCAATTCAACCACCTGCAACTTCACGTATTTTCTTGAATGCATCTTCTCTATCACAAATTCATTCATCTTTCGACTTCAAATGGCTCATAGAGTCAAAGATTTGAGGATCTCCATTGATGCTACGTATAAAGATGCTCAAGTTCTTGGAATCAAGCCTACGGAATTGACAGAGCTGGCAAGATCGGGAAAAGCGATGACAGTCACAGATGACACGAGAAGGCTTGAACTCGAGAGAGAGAATCCGGCGGACGCTATTGATCTTATCGGAAGAGCTGATGACATAGATCACATCGTGAATACTATTTGTCACCCTACCAATATGGTCTCTGGGGGATTTCAGCTGTTTATAGTCGTCGGAAGGGCAGGTAATCAGTTTATCTCCAGTATGCCGCACTTTTGTTTGTTTACATAAGAAAGGAATTTGCCAGTTGAATACTCCATACCACAGTACAAGTATCGAGCTACATGATTACTATAATTATATATTTGAATTAAAAGTGTACTAACATAAACTGTAGATTCAGTAGACAAAAATTCGTAGTTCAGTGAAATATTTATTATAATATTTTTATTTAACACACACATTTGTATTATTAATGTTAGATGTAACCAAGTATTACTATCAATTTTAGTCTTCGTAAGTCACCTATAAAATACTTTTAAAAAATAATATAATATATATTAAATTTAATTTCATATAATATATATTAAAATTATATATATATATTAGAATTATAATTAAATTATATTAGTTATATAATTTTTTTAAAAAATTATTAACTTTATATAATATAAAAACTGGGTCGAACACTGATAGAGTTGGGGAAAACCAGGTCTAGCCCGGCCCGACCCAAATAATCACCTCTAGTCGAAGGACTGCAAGGCTTATAGTTCACCCGTGCACCAGCTTAGCCTGACCCAGCTCAATAAATATAAAAACTTGGCGCAATTACCTTAAGTAAGTCCAATAGGCCTAAAAATTCTTTTTGGCTCAGCCCGCATGCCCGAATGATTACCTCTAGTCACAGGTTTGACAAGGCTCGTAGTTCACCTATGCACCGATTCAACTTGGATAACGATTATCCTTAAAAGTTGGATGCAACTACACTTAGATGATTCCAGGCCTATCAACGTCATCGGTTGCATTTACAAGGTGATATCTAAGATCTTGGCAGATATTGGCATGTAGGCTAAGTGGTGTAATTCACCACATTGTTGGAGAAACAAAGACAACCTTCATTCGTGGGAGACATATACTTGAAGGACCTCTCATCGGAAATGAGATTGTCCATTGGCTGAAAGCTAGAAAACACAAAGGCTTCATTTTTAATTTTAATTTCCGTAAAGCATATGATAGTGTGAGTTGGAGACTTAAATTGAAGATGCTTGAAATATTTGAGTTTCCAAGGAGAGATTGAGTGTGCAAGTGCATTACGACCCCGAGGATAGCAATCCTTGTCAATGACTCACCGATACAAACCTTTAAACCAAGACGAGGTTACGACAAGGGGGTTCCCTAAATGTTGGATTTAGTATCCACTATATACAATACCTAACTATATTTACTTAGGCAAAGATATGGAAGGCTGTTATTAAAGGGCAAAGATTAATGATTCAAGCATTCAAGAGATAAGTTACTTAAGCACAATTCTTAGGTAACCAAGATGATAACCATTATTAAATGGTGGGTTTGGGTACTTTATGTGAGGAATCCAGGTACGACTTGGTCACACGTTGTGTACACTAGTAGATATTATAACATGCTCATCTACATGTTGTATACTAGACTGTTCAATCCACCTGGGAAACTGGAGTGGTATATCGGTTGGAATAAATGAAACAATAGTATCACACTTGCAATTTGTTGACGACCCTGAGAGACAGGAGCTGAAGACGTTGAAATGGGCAGTAACTCTGTTCGCAGACATGTCAGGTCTAGAGATCAATTGGGAAAAGTCCACTGTTTTTGGTATCAATTTGGAGGAGCCAGATCAGAAATTAATCGCGGAGATGATTGGGTGTCCAATAGCCAGTCAACCTAGTGAATATCTTGGCCTCCCATTAGGTGCTAATCAGCGGAGATTAGAGACCTGGAAACCGGTTATTAATAAGATCAAAAAGAAGTTGTGCGGGTGGAAGACGTCATCTTTGTCAAAGGCAGGAAAACTGGTTCTCATTAGATTGGTACTTGAGAGTATCCCCGTGTATTATATGAGCTTATCTCAAATGCCCAAAGCTGTAGTTGCAAAGATCAACTCAATCCAAAAAGATTATGTGGAACAGTGGTGGTGGTGGTAAAGGTATTGCACTGATGAAATGGTAGAACTTGACTAAACTAAGGCGCCGGGGGGTCTCAGTGTTTGTGACATTGAATTGAAAAATGCAGGCCTTATGCTGAAATGGTGGTGGAAATATCAGGCGAAGAGTCAAAGTTATGGAGGAAGGTTATAGCTATAGTGTATGATCAAGACATCTGTTTGTCTATAACATATAGTAGTTGGTTTGGCTTATAAAGAGGTGGAGTTTGGAAAGCGGTGGTGACAATTGGGGTGTGGAGTACAAGGGCTCAAAAGGTGATATGGAAAAATCTCAAGTGGGTGGAGAAAAATGGAGAAAAGATTAGATTTTGCATTGATCCATGGGTAGATGAATATACACTACGAAGTAAATTTCTAGGGCTATTTTCAGTGAGTAATTCAAAAATTGCTACAATAGCAGACATGGGAAATTGGACTGGAATGGCTTGGCAATGGAATCTGAGCTAGCGTAGACCACAATTTGATTATGAAAATGATGAGGTGGGACCATTCTTGCGCCTAATTGATGAGCTTAATCTGGCATGAAACTCGAGTACAGATTGTTTATCTTGGCTTGCAGGTAAGGAATGTAAATTCTAAGTGGGAAGCTTTTATAAGGAAGCTATGAATATCATTCGCCCCTCTCCTCTGTCCCCTGTCTTGGCACAATTACTTCTGGTGCAAGCCCACCAAGAATTAAAACCTTAAACTGGTTTCTCCTTAACAAAAGACTTGGCACGAGAGATAGATTGTTTGGCATGGATCTGACCACTCTAGAGGTCCTGAGGAGGCATTATGCCCACTATGCCACAAACGATGATCATATGTTTCTGGAATTTCTAGAGCAACTTGTTTCAATGGTGGGGTGGAAAATGTGTTGGAAGGTGAAATACTGCAATGTTTCTCTAGATTGTGCGATCGTCTCCTAGTACAAGGGAATGGAAGATGTGGACGGCTACCTTCTTATTCACCACCTATAACATATGGTATGCCTGAAACAAATTATTTTACGAATAGAGGGAGATAAATTGGCCAGCGGTGTCATTGACAATCAAGATCCAAGTACTGGAATGGTGTAAAACAGGCAGGAACACATGGAACAGCAACGACAATGACACTAGTATCAAACCTGAAGGATTTCCTTTAAGTTTGAACATGAAGAATCTCTTGGTGGACTGGTTAGGTTATCGTTCGTAATACTGTAGGTGTAAGCTTTGTTTTATTAGAGAATATGTCATAAAAGGTCCAATATAATTGTTCAGCCCAATATAGCTCATATACTAGTGTCTAGTTACAAGTCTTATGTTACTAGTATAAATATATGCTATTTGAATCTGTAATAAACACAATTGAACACTACATTCTAATACAAGAGATATTCATTATTAATATGGTATCACAGGAACCTACTTTCTCACAGGCAAAGAAGTTTCCTGCTTGGAGGAATGCTATGTTACAGGAGTTTAATGTCTATTAGGCACTCATAGTTGGGATTTGGTGCCACATATCCCTGGATCTAATGTTTTAGAAGTAAAATGGATAAAAAACTAAAAAGATAGTTGAGGGGAAGAGTGAGAGGAGAAATGCGAGGCTGGTCGCTCAAGGTTATAATCAGACAAATGGGGTTGTTTTTATTGATACCTATAACCCTGTTATCAAGGCACAACTATAAGGATTGTGTTGTTTGTTGCTACCTCTTTGAATTGGCCTATAAAGCAGTTGGATGTTCAGAATGCCTTTTTAAATGGGGAGATTAAGGGGGAGGTTTATGTGCACCAACCTCTTGGTTTTGCGGATAAAGATAGACCCTCTCATGTTTGTAAACAGAAAAGCCCTTTATGGACTTAAACAGTCTCCTAGGGCGTGGTACTCTACTCTCAGCTCTCTACTTTTAGAGATTGACTTTCTTATGTCTAAGAAGGACCCTCTCTATTTATTTTTAGACAGAAGGGTGATGTGGTGTTTGTTTTGGTTTATGTGGATGACATACTTTTAACTGGCAGTACTACTCACCTTTTACAGAGTCTTATTGACATAATAGGTAAAAAAATTTGTCAAAGATCTAGTCGATCTATCCTACTTTCTGGGCATTACTGTTGTCTGGAATTCCACTGGGTTGCTTCTAAAACAGGACAAGTATATTTCAGAGATCTTGCAGCACACTAATCTAGCTAACTCTAAAGTTATTTCTACTCCCATGAACCTCAGTCTACCTCTTAATGATCCTAACTCTCCCCTCTTTTCAGATCCCACACTTATCGCAGCATTGTGAGATCTCTACAATACCTTGCCATTACCCGCCTTGTTAATATATGGGAAAGCTATTTAATTAATTTATGTTTAAGTTATTGTTCCTTAAGTTAGTCGTCTGTTTTGGCATATTACCGTTGGTGTCCTTAGGTCTGTTCTGGTGTATTTATGTGTGGTCTCTGTTCCGTTCTGAGTGTGTTGTGTTGTAGAGAACACTAGTCTAATTAAAGAATATAACAAGTCTCTTTTGTTCCCATCTTGTGAGTTGCTTTCTTGTTCTTCCATCTCGTGTTGGTTGCTGGTCTAGGGCCAGTTCTTGGTCTGCGCATTTGTTGGTTTTTTACATGGTATCAGAGCAGGGAATATTCTGCCCCTCTCTTTCCGCCGTTGTCTGTGAGATTTATTCCCAAAATGAGTGAGGAAGACAAGAACAAAGGGAAGGAAGTGATTAACGAGACCCACGATGAAGTCGGGGCCAGTGGAGGGCGTGACGCCGACTCGATCGCATCTGGTGACGCGCTCTATCTTAGTAACCCTCACCAACCTGGTGTAGCAATTGCCGGCAAATTCAACGGAACGGGGTTCCCAACCTGGAGACAACACATCGATATAGCCCTAGGCGCCAAAAATAAGATGGGTTTCCTCGACGGAACCCTTGAACGCCCCACCGGTCCTGCTTCAAAGATTCAAGCCTGGGATCAATGTAACAAGATGGTTATGTCATGGATCTTGTGTAGCTTGGAGAAGACGATTGCGGACACCATCATCTTTAGAACAACCGCAGCAAGGATGTGGAAGGATTTATGTACCCGCTACGGGCACAACGATGCGACGCGTATTTACCAATTAGAGCACCAACTCAATTCCGTGACGCAAGGCAACAGCTCAATCGGCGAGTACTTCAACCGGGTCCAAATCCTTTGGGATGAGATCGATTCTACCGAAGTCATCCCCACCTGCAATTGCGAGACCACCGAACTCTTTAAGGGTTACATCCAACAACGAAGAGTCATCAAACTTCTCATGGGGCTCAATGAAAGGTACGCGATCGTGAGGGGAAATATCCTGATGATTAACCCCCTGCTGGACGTAGAGAAGGTTCTCGCCTTACTCATTCAAGAAGAACACCAGAAGAATCTCACTGGGCACGCGAACTCTTCAACACCAATTGACGGAAGCTCTATGTCTTTCGCCACCGACCCAAGACGATGACAGAACCTTCAAAGCCGAGCACCGGGACCTGGGAGGCGAAACACCACCGTATGCACCTTTTGCGGCAAGGTTGGCCACGTGGAAGATAAATGCTATCAAAAACATGGGTTCCCCAAGGGTGGCGGAACAATCGACAACAGAAGAAACTGGTGGTGAGCAACTGCGCAGGTGAGACCAACCAGGTCGACCAGGGGCAAGAAAATCCTCTCGACGGTAGACTCACCAAGGAACAAGTTAGCCAGCTACTCGCCTACATCAGCAAGTCGCAAGATAATTCCAGAGAAACAGTGGCACAATCGGAAGAGGAACCCAATTGTGGGTTCGTCGGTATTTCTCCTGAACCTAATTCTTGCACAATTATTTCAAACCCTAATTTTCGCCCCAATTCTTGCACTGCTTTACCGAAGTCTGGTTCTAGCCCTAGATTTCAGACACAACAAGATAGTCATTTAACTAGGACTCTGAATTCGAATCTAAATACTGATAGTAATAATGTTCTGGATAAATCTGCTTGGATTCTTGATTCCGGTGCGACGGATCACATGTGCTGCGATCTATCTTTGTTTAGCCATTATAGAATTCTTGATCGAGCTCATAGAATCGGGATGCCAGATGGGCACCCACAGTACGTTAGAATTATAGGCATGGTCAGGATAAATTCTTTGATAATTCTTACTAACGTTCTGTTTGTTCCCAAGTTTAGATTTAATCTTATTGCTATCAGTAAGCTAGCAAATGATTTAAGCGGAAGAGTATATTTTGATTCTGCGAATTGTGTGTACCAGGGTTCTAGCTTGAAGAGTATTGTGCAAATTGGGTATCTACACAAGGGTCTGTATATCCTTGACAACTTCTGTGACAAAAGGAGGACTGTAGGCTGTTTAGATGGGAATGTTCTGAGTGTAAATGTGGGAAGTAGTTTAAGCCCCAGCTTTAGTTCCGATGACATTTTTTCTCTGTGGCACTTTAGGTTAGGGCATTTGCCCAAGAAGAAATTGCTAGAATTAGGTTTGATAAAGGGAGAGGGGGCAAATCAGTTTATTTGTGAACACTGTCATAGAGCCAAGGATCACAGGCTGCCTTTTGGTAACAGTAATAAGGAATCAAACGATATTTTTGAGTTGATACATGTTGACCTATGGGGACCTTACTCACAAAAGTCTTACGACGGCTTTCAATATTTTCTCATTATTGTTGATGACAAAAGTAGGGCTACTTGGGTTCACTTGTGCACTAATAAGTCTCAATCCTTCCAGATTATTGCTGAATTTCTTGAATTCACTGAAAGGTAATTCAATAAGAAAGTTAAATGCATTAGAACGGATAATGCATATGAACTAGGAAGTTTGGAATTCGGCACTGATTTTCTGAAAGGTAAAGGAGTGATGCACCAAACAACCTGTCCCCATACTCCACAACAAAATGGTATTGTGGAGCGAAAACATAGGCACATAGTGGAGACCGCTAGGGCTTTAATGTTTCACTCTGGTATGCCTAAGAAGTTCTGGACAGATAGCATCTTAACAGCAACTTATTTAATAAACACAATGCCTCTTTCTTCCTTGAATGATCAAACACCATTTGAAATTGTGTTTAGAGATAAGCCTGATTATTCTTACCTGAAGTGCTTTGGATGTTTGTGCTTTGCCAAAATCATCCATAATCAACATGATAAATTTGCTTCTAGATGTATAAAGGGTGTTTTCATTGGTTATGCTCACAATAAAAAGGGATACAAAATTTATGACATGGATAACAGTAAGATAATTTATAGCAGAGACGCTACATTCCATGAAAATGTATTCCCTTTTAAAAATCTTGAAGAGAACAAAAGTAAAGATGCCAAACAGAGCACACATCCCTTACCATCTATAGATTACAGATTATGTGATGAACTGATAGCTCCTCTTGAGTTTTTTGAAGTTTCACAGGAAGTTGGTACAACACCTAGGAATCAAGACGAAGAGAATCACATCAATAGTGGAGAAGAAACACAGCAGATCACTGAGGAGGTGACAGAAACCTTGAGTGAGGAACAACAGCCGTCAGAAGAGATACATCTGAGACGATCACAGAGAGACAGACACCCACCAGGATATCTTAAAGAGTATCAAGTGGGGCAAACATCAAGTAACATGAAAGGGAAGTTCACATCTGATCCCTTCACCAGTATTTTATCTGAAAGAATTAACACTGCTGCTAGTATGATTGTTGAGCATGATTCTGATTGTCTGATTAATTTAAACTCCGTGTTAACTGATGATAGTGAAAGCTTACTTTCGTCTCTGTGTCCTGTAAAGTCAGTCTGTTTGTTTAGTGATCGCAATAATCAGGTTAGAGAAATTGAACCTAGCAACTATGATCAGGCTGTGAAGGAGGTTAGATGGAGAGATGCTATGAGGGAAGAGTTTAAGGCTCTAGATAAAAATCAGACATGGGTTGTAGTTGACTTACCAAAAGGGAAGAGACCGGTTAAGTGTAAATGGGTATTTAAATACAAATACAGAGGGGATGGAAGTTTGGAGAGGTGCAAAGCAAGGCTAGTAGCAAAAGGATTTACTCAGAAACATGGAGTGGACTACCAGGAAACTTTTTCCCCTGTAGTTAAATTTACAACCATCAAGGCTTTGGTAATAGTTGCAGTCAAAAGGAATTGGGTAGTAAAACAATTGGATGTGAATAACGCGTTCTTACACGGTGAGTTGGAAGAAGAGGTGTATATGGAATTACCAGAGGGATATAACGTGAGAGACACAAATAAGGTCTGTTTGCTTAAGAAATCACTCTACGGCCTGAAGCAAGCTTCAAGGCAGTGGCACCAAAAGCTTAGTACCTTTCTCAAAGATCTAGGTTTCATTCAATCTCTTAATGACTATTCTCTTTTTACCAACAAATGTAAGAATGGTGTCTGTTTCTTAGTGGTATATGTGGACGATATTTTGTTGATAGGAAATAACAGCAAATTAATTAAAGAAGTAAAAGAGAAATTGAACAGCAAGTTTAAAATTAAAGATTTGGGAAATCTGTCTCTATTTCTTGGAATGCAGTTTTTGTATACAGATCAGGGAGTAGTTCTCACACAAAGAGGGTATGCAGAGGAATTAATTAGAGAATTCAATGGTACCAATAGCGACAAGACTGCTGCTGGTCCACTAGAACTTAACAGAAAGTTGTATAAAAATCAGGGTGAACCACTTGCAGATCCGTCTGTCTATAGAACTTTAGTAGGAAAGCTGAGTTTCTTAGCACACAGTAGACCTGACTTATGTTTTTCTATACAAGTCTTAAGTCAATTTCTTGAAAATCCTACTGATGAACATTTTGCTGCTGCTTTACATACAGTTAATTATGTTTCAGGAACATTGAGTTATGGCTTATTATTCAACAAAAGAAATGTCTTTGATCTCATTGCATACTGTGATGCAGATTGGGCGAGCTGCCCAAACACACGGAGATCAGTTAGTGGACATTTCATTCAACTCGGGGGGAGTCCTCTCTCTTGGAAGTCGAAAAAACAGACAACAGTAGCATTATCATCAGCAGAGTCCGAGTATCGGTCTATGAGGCAAGTAACAGCGGAGATAGCTTGGTTGACAAGGCTACTGTTGGAGCTCGAAGTTGAAGGAATAGAACCGGTACCAATTAAATCAGACAGCCAATCAGCAATTTACATTGCCAAAAATCCAGTCCTTCACGAAAGTACGAAGCATGTAGAATTGGATATCCACTATGTGAGAGAGCAACTGCAGAAAGGGTTGATCAGTGTAGAGTTTGTACCTTCCAATTCACAGCTGGCCGATTTGCTGACTAAGGTGCTGCCTGGGAAGAGATATCCTGCACTTCTTCAGGATCTGGGTGTGACAGATTTGGACTCAGCTCATGCAACTTCAAAACAAACATGTAATGTGTGTTTTGAGGGGGCATGTTAATATATGGGAAAGCTATTTAATTAATTTATGTTTAAGTTATTGTTCCTTAAGTTAGTCGTCTGTTTTGGCATATTACCGTTGGTGTCCTTGGGTCTGTTCTGGTGTATTTATGTGTGGTCTCTGTTCCGTTCTGAGTGTGTTGTGTTGTAGAGAACACCAGTCTAATTAAAGAATATAACAAGTCTCTTTCGTTCCATCTTGTGAGTTGCTTTCTTGTTCTTCCATCTCGTGTTGGTTGCTGGTCTAGGGCCAGTTCTTGGTCTGCGCATTTGTTGGTTTTTTACACGCCTCGACATACATTATGCAGTTAATTGAATTTGTCAAAACATGCATGCTCCTCATGAGACTCATTGGCAAGCAGTAAAGAGGTTGTTGAGGTATTTGAACCATACCAGACACATGGGGGCTCTTCCTCTCTACCTCTCCTCCCGGGTCGCTTGAAATTTACTCTAATGAGAATTGGGATGGGGCACACCACGACCGTCGCTCGACCACCGCATTTTGTGTGTTCCTTGGTGAGTATCTGACTTCCTGGAGTGCAAAGTAACAGTAATCAGTACCAAAATCTTCAACGGAGGTGGAATATAAAGCTTTGGCTATGATGACTGCCAAGGGAATATGGGTTTTGCATATTCTTCAGAAGTTGGGGTTTTTATACGTAAAGAACCAGTCTTGTACTGTGATAATATTGGGGTTACTTACTTGAGCAAAAACCCTGCTTTTCACAGCCGAATGAAACATGTAGCTGTCGATTACTTCTTTGTGCGAGAAAGAGTCGTCAATGGCAATTGAGCACTCTGAAAGACAATTAACATGAAAGGAACTAGTGGACTAACTCTCTGGTGGGACGTTCTTGGGGGTTAAAGTCCCTTAATAAGTAATGAAAATGTATGTTGACTGAAGTGGTATGAATTTCGTAACCTCATATGTATCATACTGATAGTGACAATTGCGAGAGGTTAAGATGGTGGGTGTAGTCGGACAGGGACTATATATGGTTCTCACAGGTTTACCATCCCTTAATTTTTTTAAATGAAAACCGGGTATGAAATTTATGACTTGCACTGTATCATTTTTTGTTTCTAAATTGCACAGGTTTGGGAAAAACAACATTAATGAAGAGTGTTTCGCAGCATACAAGAGTTAAGAATTATTTCAAAGAAAGGGTCGTACAGATATGTCTTTCCTACCACTTCAATCCAAGGGAGTTCTTAGTTAAGATGGCAGAGCAATTGTTTGGCGAATGTAGAACTTTTGATGATCAGAATACCATACTAAAGAAGCTCAAAAGTAAGCTGAGTAGTCATTCCTACTTAATCATCCTCGATGAAGTTAGGAACACAATGACAGACTGCTTGTGGGAGACAATTGTCGGCTGGCTAATGGAAATTAGTGACCCATTAGGATACCTAACAGTTTTGGCAACAACACATTCTAATCAAGTTGCAGAATTGATGCAATCTGGATCAACTAGAGATTGTATCTATCATCTACCAGAATTGAATAATGAGGATAGTTGGAGCTTGTTTTGTAGAATAGTAACTGTTAACAAGAATATGGAGGATATATCGAGAAGGATGGTGGAAAGATGCAATGGGGTACCTTTAGCGATCAAAGTGCTAGCAAGCACCTTAAAGGCAAGAAGAGATGACGAATGGGGAGAAATAGAGCAAAACAAGATATGGGACTTACATGATAAGGAAGGGATCATCATGCCCTCAATAAGACTAAGCTTTGACTATTTACCCAATATGGCCATCAAAAGATGTTTTGAGTATTGTGCTATTTTTGAGGAGGATGTTGAGATAGAGAGAGAGAGAAAACTTGATCCAACTTTGGATTGCTCAAGGGCTAATCAAGCCATCACAAGATAAGTTAGAAGGTAGAAAACATATTTTACTGGAGCGTACTTCTGATCAATACTTCAACATTCTATTGAATAGCTACCTATTGAGGATGTAGTAGAAGATGAGTTTGGGGAAGTGAGATCCTGTAAAATGCATAATGCAATAAGGGCACTTGCTATACAACTCTCAAAGAATGAATGGCTTACTTTAAATCAAGATGTGAAGGAGTTGAATTCTGAGTGTAAGGCTTTGCTTATGCGTCTAGCTTCTGAGCCAAATATAGATGGAAGTGGAATTGAACCCAATAAGATTAAGAAGGTTCACACAATGGTAGTTATGCTTGGACCTCTACTATTGTTGTAAAGTGTTTTAAACAGTTGCGAGTATTGTGCTTAATCGGAATCGGGCTGAAAGAGTTGCCCCATACGGTTTGTAACACCCCTCTCCATAATCCTGTAATAATCACTCTCATAGTAACAAATAAAATGTGTAACAGCGGAAGAATAAATAATAAATACAATACTTACTCGGGTGTCACCGGCCATTACTCGCCCATGCGAGCAACGTAGCCAAACTATATCCAACTTCCAACATAAACAAACTGCTAACCGCTGTGATAACGAGAAACTCCAATACATCACACTAAGACCATAAATCAAATACATCGACAAGTGAGCGTCTACCCAATCCTGAATATACAAAACCGTACCATAATACAATTCACCATCTCCATTGTTAAATAAACAAACTCCCTGTATGGTAATCAAAGTAATCTCTAATTACCCTGTTCTTGCTCTTCGGCTTCGACAATGACCACGACCTGCACAATGAGTGTAGTATCAGCGCTATGCGCTGTGTATGCCGGACCTGGACCCTAATGGTCACTTAGTCATTTTAACCATCTTATTATTAGATTGGTTTCATGCTTTACCATTTTACAGTTATAATCAATACTGTAATATACCTGTACAATGTACATAATCATCCATCCAAATATTCATAAGTATTCAACCATCCATCCAATCCAAACATTCATTTAATAACTCAAATAACAATTGTATATCGAAAAACCACAATATAATGCACAATGTACAATCGCCGTAGCGTACAGTTTATAATGTACAATGTACAACCGCCGTAGCGTACAGTTTCCTTAGTTAATTTATCTTGGCCTTGCAGGCCCTATCCAACCATGTTTAATTAATACCAGTAGGGCGTCATGTTAAGACAACCCTTAACCTCACCATGGACAGTAGTCCTCCCGTACACACAAAGGTGCTCATTTCGCCAGAGGTCCGGAGGCCCCTGACTATTCTCTTATGTCTCGTAAGACGTCCATAGAAAAGGCCGTAGCCACCTGACCCACGATCCAAATAGGGCTCGTTAGGTATACCTGGAGCGGAATCCAATTAGGAAACCCCTCAGTGATCACAAATGCGCAACCAGATAGTTCGTAAACTACACTGGATTCCTCACCTCAACTCACACCATCTCTCTCATAATGTTTAAGATCTGCTCTTAGTCTTATGGAGAATAATTATTAATTAGCTGCCCAATGGGTCTCACGCATACCTAGAAGTAATCTAGGTTATATTCATGTTCGAGATCCATGCTCTAGAGACCGACAATGTCGTGACTCGTCCCTAAGTGTTTTACTTAGGTTCCCATATACTTAATATTAATATCACGGTATTATATCAAGTAACCGTCATGTCATCACAACGCATATGTATGTTTATATAAGTCGATCTATAGTCGACGTAGTGTTAGTCCCGTAGGACGCACATGCATATATAATTAATGCAGTAGCACATAATCACATACACGTATCCAAAATACTTAACACACAAGTGATAACAAACAAATCCGAGCCCAAGGAATATCCTTAGGACAACCCGGATCAAACCCCTTTACATACCGTTCACTCTGATCGTATTACGATGGAGTATGAATCAGCAAGATCCTATGCTCCGTGTAGTCCGCTAGCTTGTCAAGCGTCCTTGTCAGAAGTATAATCTAAACGGTATTAAAACTATAAGTCAGTCACCATGACTAACTTAATCCAGTATTTCTGAATAATAAGTAACCCCGATAGATCATCCCCTGTTTTTCTACAGTTACGGGTTTCTCTAAAACAGTCGGCGTTGTTACTTAAAACGCGTACGTCATAATATTTCAACTGTTAAGTTAAATTCGTTATATCTTCTTTAATCTTATCCACTACTAAATTTAGGTACGTAACCTATAGTTGCATGTATGCATGCATGATTATATTATATTGTATTCTTTTTCGTATTGTTTCATTTTTCACCATCCATTATAATACAATGTTTATAATTCATTATCTTAGCAAATAATATTTGCATTCAAAAACTCATACCTTATAGTTTATAACTATTTTTTTGTAATAACCACCACCATTATATTATATGGTTTCCAACCATAATATAATCATCCTTATATACATTTTCTTGTGTATGTATATATTTACCACGTAGGTAAGTTCTTGAGTTTAATAAACTCTTATTTTACATGTTACATTTATCATCTTTTATTAGATGATTACTCCCATTAGTTGTATTTATATTATACAACTTATATTAAGATTATTATCCTAATATTATGTAACATTTTATGTGTTTAATTACAACTCCTAAGGTTTATTCAACAAATACCTTAGTTTATAAATCCTATTTATTTATAGTTTGTCACCTTATTTAATGCGAATATCCTTCCTTATATTAATCCCACCTAAACCATATACTTGTCAAAACATTTATAATATTATAGACCTTAGTCTAAAATTCATTTTCCAACCATAATAATTCGGTACTACAATCCTTGAATTTATTTAAATTCTATTTTGGCCACATAACATTATGTAATGTTGTACCATATACTAATACCATGTATTATGATATTTTTATTCCTTTTATTTATAACCTATAGTTTTTATACAAAACTATTTAATATTGCCGCTTGGGCATATACTTTCAACCTTATTCTTTTCCATAAACCATAGTTTCCTTTATTTACAAAATCACCCCATTATTTATACCATGTTATATATTCCTATAATATAACATTTTTAACTTATAATTGGTATAACCTAAGGTTATATTTGTAAAATCCGAACAGACCCTAATCTGTTTTATAATTGCCATTTGGCCCTATTTATAACATATAGTTTTATAATATCATTATAACTATATTATACACATATCTTTATAAATTCTCTTATATAATTCTAAAAATCACCAAATTTCACCAAAGGGTTATAATATCCTTATTAACCCATAAACTCTCGGTATTTATTATACCACCACTCATATTTCTCCAAAGTGTCATAATGACATAATAACTATATATTAACATATATAGTTTATCTTAATTCCAAAATCAACCCAATAAATTCCTAAAAATTGCTAATAGCCCATGGGTGTTTATAATACCATTTTACACCCTTTATTTTCGGTAATAACATATATACCACATATGTTATAAAAATATTACCATTTAACCCCAAAACTTTATATAATCTTATAATTCTTATATTAACTCATTTAAACCTCTAAATTTCGGCCTTATTAATATATAGCCCCCAAACTTAATTTAATTACACCTAAAACCCAATTTCCTTGCGGTAATAAATATATATCACCTAAACTTAATTATAAGCTTGTAAATGCATAAATAAAATGGCCTAAAGTACATGGCCTTATTACAAACATTAGCTTATAAAATGAATTACACATAAATGCCCAAAAGTACTATAAACTCTCGGCCTTGCACATATGTTTTCATTATTTACCAATTTTCCACATAATGTCTTAAATTTGACAATAATGCTTATTAATTAGTTATAAAATTTATTAAATCATTCCTTAATCACCTAAGGTCAAAATAAGACCTATAAACCTTGTTCACTCACGGCACAATTTATACAATATGTATAAACACATATTAATATACCAAGTGAAGGTTTAAGTGATTTATACCTTGTTTTTGCCTAGTAAAAGCCTTGTTTGGCCACGGCTGATTGGAGATAATATTTCCACAGCTTAGTTTACATATTTTCAAACAGCAATTAAGGCATGATTAGTCTCAAGCAAGATCTAACCATAAGAAGTGTTTAATGTCAATTTCAAGGTAAAGTTTACCTTAAAATACCAAGGTAACCAAGCTTGACTTCAGCCTATATTTACAGAAGTTAAAGATCATCAAAAGAGCTACTAATACCAAGCTTTAAACTGGTATAACTCAGATTAGAAGATGGCTCTTTACCTTGATCAAAATGCCTAAAATGTGTGTTTTTGGCTTGGATCTGGTTACACCATGAAGCTCGTGATATACCAACTGAATAATCATGTTAAGATGAAGATTATAAGCTAGGAAACAAAGTTTCATAACCGGATTGAAGGGAATCAAAAGATATGAGCTTAAGCACATTTTTGTACCTTAAGAACAAGATTAGCTTTCTCCACCTTATTCCCTTGTTAATGCCGAGATACACCCTCCATTTAACCTCCAAAACAACCTAAGAACATTGATGGAAATGGTTGATGCTTTGCTCCATTGAAAGAGGTAAGAATTGTGAAGAAAATGAACATAAAATGACTAACTAAGCTTACCTAGGTAGCAAGGTGTTCACCTCTGTTCTTGGCTGTGTTCTTACGTAAATGGAGAAGCAAATGGAGAGGGTGAAGCAGCTGGTGTCGGCAGGCAAGTGCAGCAAGTGAAGAAAATAGCCTAATTAAGCTTATAAGGTAATTTAATCTTACTTTATGAAAAGTAATTTAATGACTCATCATAACAGCTGTCTAATTGATTGATTACTGATAATTGAGTGGGCATGACAGGCTTAAGAGGTCGGCAGCCCTTAACCATGGCAATGGGTGAGCTTGACCTTGGTCAATGGTGAGTTAAGTAATTTAGGTGTTATTTTCGGGTACTATTCATACTAAACTGTCAGTTTTGATTTTTAATTTTCAAACTTTGATTAGACTTTAAAATATAGTCTATCATGTCACATTAATTATTTAAAGAACATGCTCTAGTCTTTAAAATGACAAAAAGTCATTATCTTAGAGCTCATACACAAAAAACGTGCTTTAAGGTATTTTAGGGCACATTTTAAGTCACAGGGTGTTTCTGAGCTCTGTTTTCTTTGTGAACAGTTTTTTTGTGTTCCTTACATGATATTTGATCATGGTATCCAATTTTATATCATTTAGAGGTCATTAGACTTTTAAGGTTCTATTAGAGCACATGTTTGCCCTAGTTGACCTTGAAGCATATAAATGCTTGTTCTTTTGTGTTGGAGTGTTGTCCAACAATTGTAATGTGTTCCTTAATGTGTTAATATGCTTAGGACAAATTTTTAGTTCCTAAGTAGTTCATTTGGGTATTTATTTACCCTACACAGTCAAAGGGTGCAATATGTTGCTTTGTGTTGACCACTGTTGTTCTTAGTTGACTTTTAAGGCATGTTTAGACCTTAATCAATATGATTAGATGTTTAATCCTTGATTTATTTGTTTGGGGTATTTCAATCTACCCCCCTTAAAAAGACTTCGTCCCGAAGTTGCTCAATCAAATAGGTAAGTATATAAATGTATAACTACCCATTATTCCCATAATGTATATCTATGTGATATATCATTTACACACATCGTATTGTGCTTATACCGCACATAGCCATCACTTTGTGGCATTAGTTCAATCATATATGGATATTGGTGATCCATCAGCACCATCATTTCCTATCAGTTCTGCAAAACCCAGTCAACCTCCCCGAGGCATCCATAACAAACCATTGTTCCACGTTCCATATCTAATGATTCATTTCGTATCTAGGCGATACCATATGTAATCATTCTACAAAGCAATATAAATGTATATATCACAATTAGCATAAGAAAAGTACTACACACATGGGTGTAAATACAACATTCAATCAGGTATCTCTTAAGATACATACATACCAGTGCACATCACACAACAACCAAACCAAACCATGTACGCCCCGCGTACCAAACATAATCAACAAAACCACGTGTGCCCCGCACGCCACCAATTCACCATATGCCATGCATACTAAGTAAACAAACAAACACCAATTCACTGTATGCTATGCATACTAAGCAAACAAACAAACCTCGTATGCCCCGCATACCACCAATTCTTTGTATGCAATGCATACGAAACAACCAAAACTTAGTGCACACAAGTGCACAGCCAAGAGGCTCTACCCCCCTTAAAAAGGGTTACGCCCCGTACCCCACAAGGATACCACAGCCGCTCCACAAGGAGCGCTGGATACTTGACTCTCAAAGAGTTCTCCAACTCATGGATTATCCTCATATCAGAGAGACGGGTATGACTCTAGCCCTTCAGGGCTCCCCAATACATAAAGGGTGAGGCACTGATCTATTTGTGCTCTCTTCCAAGTTCATTCTAATGGGCCCACTCGCTCCGTAT
Source organism: Limonium bicolor (assembly GCA_023374045.1). Lineage (NCBI taxonomy): Eukaryota > Viridiplantae > Streptophyta > Magnoliopsida > Caryophyllales > Plumbaginaceae > Limonium > Limonium bicolor. Next base: position 83,741,477 of record CM041778.1, read on the forward strand.
GAGGTGCAGACCCATGAACATAGGCTCAGTTTGCCTATTTTTTTTTCATTGCTGTGAATCCACTCATTTGGATCACTAGCATACCTGCGTGTGTCTTCTCTCACTGATATTCAGCTTGAGATATAATATGACATTGGCTACTGTTAGTACTTAGTGCTCTTTGCACTTGTCTTTGTAATACTAAGACGTACCAACCTATATGTCCACGAAGTTGATGATTGTCATCCGTGTCTCCTGGTGGTTTTGTTCCGGAGTAACACACTGTTATAGTTCTTTGATACACACTCGTGTTGATATCCACTGTATCTTTCTGCATTCCCACTAGATTAATAATTGCACGAGTGCAATACCAAAACACTCAGTCATACAGAGTGCAGAGGTGTAAACGCTCAACAGCTAATATCCAATGAGTCAAACAGAAAAGATGTGCGAATTATCCTGTGAGTGGTACATTCCGAATCGACTGTTCCTTGCTTAAGGTATCTGCTATTATATAGCTTTATCTTTTCTCCTTGCGTAATCACGCGTTTATATTCACATAATCTCTGGTAGATTTCCTCTGGATTGCAAGAATTTTGCTCGATCCTTATGAGAATTCTACATCTTATTCATCCACAATGGGTTTTCATGTCTCTTTCCTCTGGTTTTCACGTCCTCAAACTGTTTCCTTGTCTTCTTTGTATACTGTCCACTGTTCTCTGTTGAAGATTCTTGATTTCACTAGCCCGTTTGTTTAACTGTGGCTCTTCTCGTCCGTCTTCGAGGTAACCTGTATCACTGTCCTTAGTATGGAGTTGACTACTTCTCGTGTTCCTAACACTACTTGTCTACTTGCATGGGGTACCGTACTGATACATTACTACTTACCCAACTAACTCATAAATAAGTCTGTCAGGCCCACATGCTCCTATCGGAGTGTGGTCGTCCCATGTCTCATTTAGTAAACTGGTAATGTCTGTCACACGGTTATTGTGAAGTATTCTGTTGTCTATCTCCCTTTGATGGATATCTTTTTTTTTCTTTTTTTTGTTAAATAGTTCATGTTATCGGTTATCTTGTAATAAGTGTTATTACCCTGGTGGCATCAGTGGTAATTCGTGTCATAGTTCGGCGTTATTCAGCTCGGTGTAAGTAAAATCTGTGCTATAATTAGCAAACTTGGTTCTCCTAATTCGATCTCATTGAGTACAACACATATTTCTTTTCTCCCTGTTTATCCTGATCATATCTCATCCATAATTCGTATTCATTCCCTCATCCGTTTCAATGGATGTATTGCAGATTGCATAATAGCTTGAGCAACTCGGCTCTCCACTTCCCAACCATCCTCACTGACGGTGGTGCATCTACAAAGGGTATGCTTGTCCACACGGACTAAACATATATCACTGGTAGTGATTAGCATTAAATGCGGGTATACACTGATGGTATTTGGCTAATAAGCCCTGTCTGAAAATTCCTCGAACGTTTAAACTGGTGTGGTTTACAGTCACAGTGGCTGTATCATTTCTCCAGTTGCAGTGGTTGGACTGACGGTCCTTCCATAGTTGCATAGGTTTTCAATCTTCAGGTTTTATGAAAAATACGAAAATAATGTTTTTTTTGTATGTATAATAAAAAGATTAAAAAGTAGTAGCTGTTGCAGTTGCATTTGCAGTTGCTGTTGCTGCACTTGCTGTAGCAAGTGTGCAAGGCAGATGGAAATTTCAGTGGTTTTAATTGTCATAGCGCTTGCAGTAGCAAGTGCGCCATGCAGGTGGTAATTTTGGTTCAGCAATCACCGGTCTCATTGACTCTTTGTCGTCTAGTATGGCTACATGATAATGTAAGCTTTAACATTCTGTTTATATATATAATCCTTCAAGGTTCCAAAGTTACTCGCATCGAGTTCACACGAATAGTCTCAAAATCATACACGAAAGGCGAGTGGTCAATGACACACTCCCACATATTCATAACATGTCTCTGTCTAACATCCAAGGTAGGTACATAACATAGTAAGCAAAAGGTCTTCCACCAGCGGTCTCATGGAGTCAGGGTACTCATGCCCTATCTACTCCCTTGCCCTTATAGGCTCCAGCATCAGTAGATGTCTGGCCATCCTGACCGCCTCGTGGTACTTCAGATCCTCTAGCTGAGGTCTTTTGAGTATTCCTTGGTGGCCTGTAATTACGGCTCTCTGGGTTCATCCTGCATTCAAATTCCCTGTGGCCCTCTTTGTGGCAGCACCGACACTCGACTTTGCGGCCATCGCAGTCGACCCCAGGATGGTCCTTCCCACAACGCTTGCAATAGAAGTGGCGCTGGGGCTGTCCGGTGCCTGATGGTAGTATTTAGTTTAAGTTAAAATTTGATGGTATAAAGGTTAAGGTCACAATTGAATTTAAGAGGTAGGTGTTCTCACCCTTTGGAGGTGCAGATCTCAGAGGCTGAGCATCAATAGCTGGGCCGGTCAACCGAAGGACGGGCTCTTTCCCTTTGTCTCCCTGGTGACCCTGCTGCCCTTTCTTTGGAAAGAATTTCCTGTTCAAGGTTTCGGGTAAGCATTCATAAGGTATTTAATATGGTAATAATTTAGAATGGGATAAGTCCTTACTTTCCCTTCTTCTGGCCCTCTCCTGGAGATGCTCCTCCAACCTCAGACTCTCCCTCAGGGTTCTTCCTTTTTTTGGCCCCGAGAGTCTCTTCCCGAGTCTGGAGCATTAGCTCCGTCCTCGAGGCAGCATCATAACACTTCTGGAATCTTATTGATAAGTTTTCACAACGTTAAACGGTACTGTAGTAAGTAAAGAATTTATGGCTTTCATGTTAATACCTGAATGGTAGTGTAGAGGTTAGCACCCATCGCCATCTGGATGCGAAATAATAGTCCTCCCCGAAACTTCTCGACCTTAACGGTCTTTGAGTAATCAACACCGGGGATGAAGTCCAGTAGACCAATGAATCGAGCGTAGTACTCATCCATGGTCAGATCTCCCTGAGACAATGTCTCGAACTCCTGGCGCTTCCTCTGCTTAAGATGTGCCGGGTAGTACTTCCCTCTCAGCAACTCGACAAAGGCAGCCCACGAAAAGTCGGGCGTAGCCAGGTGATGGTCCTTGACCAACCTCCACCAAGTGCTGGCTGCATCCTTCAGATGGAAAGCAGCAATGGCGACCTTCTTGTCGGCCGGTACCTGTAAAGCCTCATAGGCCTTCTCATGTTCAACAATGTAACGCTCCAAGGCTACGGGGTCTGGTTCCCCTAAATATGTAGGTGGTCGGGTCTCTGTAACTGACTTCAGCCAGTTTGTTTCCCTGGGTTGTGGCGAGTGGGCTGGTGCTCCTCCTATCTGAGTACCCAGCTGTGCGAGAACGACTGCAATCGTCTCAGCAACTCCTGGAATGACGGGGTCACCGCCTTCACCTCTTCCAGTACCACGCCCTCTAGTTCCACCAGACATCTGTAGTACAGTATGTCACATAGATACTCGGTAAATTACCGTACACAACCAAATAGATATTGAATTGCCTTAAAGGCTAACCTATCACGCAATTTGCGTTACTAGACACAATATCTTTCTAAGACGAATCGTCTCTTAACTCCCAGATGTTTCCCATAATTTCCCAAGTCCTAAGCTCACTGTCTTAACCTATTTTCTCGTCATCAGAGCGGTACTACCCCTCTCCATAATCCTGTAATAATCACTCTCATAGTAATAAATAAAATGTGTAAAAGCGGAAGAATAATAGATAAGATAACAATACTCACTCGGGTGTCACCGGCCATTACTCCTCGCCATGCGAGCAGCGTAGGCAAACTATATCCAACTTCCAACATAAACAACGCTAACTCTGTGATAACGAGAAACTCCTATACATCACACACTAATTCCATAAATCAATACATCGACAGTGCGCGTCTACCCAATCCTGAATATACAAAACCGCACCATAATACAATTCACCATCTCCATTGTTAAATAAACAAACTCCCTGTATGTAGTCAAAGTAATCTCTAATTACCCTGTTCTTTGGCTCTTTCGGCTTCGACCAATGATCACGACCTGCACAATGAGTGTAGTATCAGCGCTATGCGCTGTGTATTCCGGCCTGGACCCCTAGATGGGTCACTTAGTCATTTTTAACCATCTTATTATTGATTGGTTTCATGCTTTACCATTTTACAGTTATATCAATACGTAATATACCTGTACAATGTACATATCATCCATCCAAATATTCATAGTATTCAACCATCATCCAATCCAAACATTCATTTAATAACTCAAATAACATTGTATATCGAAAAACCACAATATAATGCACAATGTACAATCGCCGTAGCGTACAGTTTATAATTACAATGTACAACCGCCGTAGCGTACAGTTTTCCTTAGTTAATTTATCTTGGCCTGCAGGCCCTATCCAACCATGTTTAATTAATACCAGTAGGGCGTCATGTTAAGACAACCCTTAACCTCACCATGGACAGTAGTCCTCCCTACACACAAGGTGCTCATTTTCGCCAGAGGTCCGGAGGCCCCTGACTATTCTCTTATGTCTCGTAAGACGTCCATAGAAAGGCCGTAGCCACCTGACCCACGATCCAAATAGGGCTCGTTAGGTATACCTGGAGCGGAATCCAATTAGGAAACCCCTCAGTGATCACAAATGCGCAACCAGATATTTCGTAAACTACACTGGATTCCTCACCTCAACTCACACCATCTCTCTCTCATATGTTGATCTGCTCTTAGTCTTATGGAGAATAATTATTAATTAGCTCCCCAATGGGTCTCACGCATACCTAGAACTAATCTAGGTTATATTCATGTTCGAGATCCATGCTCTAGAGACCGGCAATGTCGTGACTCGTCCCTAAGTGTTTTACTTAGGTTCCCATATACTTAATATTAATATCACGGTATTATATCAAGTAACCGTCATGTCATCACAACACATATGTATGTTTATATAAGTCGATCTATAGTCGACGTAGTGTTAGTCCCGTAGGATGCACGTGCATATATAATTAATGCAGTAGCACATAATCACATACACGTATCCAAAATACTTAACACACAAGTGATAACAAACAAATCCGAGCCCAAGGAATATCCTTAGGACAACCCGGATCAAACCCCTTTACATACCGTTCACTCTGATCATATTACGGTGGAGTATGAATCAGCAAGATCCTATGCTCCGTGTAGTCCGCTAGCTCGTCAAGCGTCCTTGTCAGAAGTATAATCTAAACGGTATTAAAACTATAAGTCAGTCACCATGACTAACTAAATCCAGTATTTCTGAATAATAAGTAACCCCGATAGATCATCCCCTGTTTTTCTACAGTTATTGTTACGGGTTTCTCTAAAACAGTCGGCGTTGTTACTTAAAACGCGTACGTCATAATTTTTCAACTGTTAAGTTAAATTCTTTATATCTTCTTTAATCTTATCCACTACTAAATTTAGGTACGTAACCTATAGTTGCATGTATGCATGCATGATTATATTATATTGTATTCTTTTTCATATTGTTTCATTTTTCACCATCCATTATAATACAATGTATTATATAATTCATTATCTTAGCAAATAATATTTGCATTCAAAAACTCATACCTTATAGTTTATAACTATTTTTTTTGTAATAACCACCACCATTATATTATATGGTTTCCAACCATAATATATAATCATCCTTATATACATTTTCTTGTGTATGTATATATTTACCACGTAGGTAAGTTCCTTGAGTTTAATAAACTCTTATTTTACATGTTACATTTTATCATCTTTTATTAGATGATTACTCCCATTAGTTGTATTTATATTATACAACTTATATTAAGATTATTATCCTAATATTATGTAACATTTTATGTTGTTTAATTACAACTCCTAAGGTTTATTCAACAAATACCTTAGTTTATAAATCCTATTTATTTATAGTTTGTCACCTTATTTAATGCGAATATCCTTCCTTATATTAATCCCACCTAAACCATATACTTGTCAAAACATTTATAATATTATAGACCTTAGTCTAAAATTCATTTTCCAACCAATAATAATTCGGTACAATCCTTGAATTTATTTAAATTCTATTTTGGCCACATAACATTATGTAATGTTGTACCATATACTAATACCATGTATTATGATATTTTTATTCCCTTTTATTTATAACCTATAGTTTTTATACAAAACTATTTAATATTGCCGCTTGGGCATATACTTTCAACCTTATTCTTTTCCATAAACCATAGTTTCCTTTATTTACAAAATCACCCCATTATTTATACCATGTTATATATATTCCATATAATATAACATTTTTAACTTATAAATTGGTATAACCTAAGGTTATATTTTGTAAAATCCGAACAGACCCTAATCTGTTTTATAATTGCCATTTGGCCCTATTTATAACATATAGTTTTATAATATCATTATAACTATATTATACCATATCTTTATAAATTCTCTTATATAATTCTAAAATCACCAAATTTCACCAAAGGGTTATAATTATCCTTATTAACCCATAAACTCTCGGTATTTATTATACCACCACTCATATTTCTCCAAAGTGTCATAATGACATAATAACTATATATTATACATATATAGTTTATCTTAATTCCAAAATCAACCCAATAAATTCCTAAAAATTCCTAATAGCCCATGGGTGTTTAAAATACCATTGTACACCCTTTATTTTCGGTAATACATATTTACCACATATGTTATAAAATATTACCATTTAACCCCAAAACTTTATATAATCTTATAATTCTTATATTAATTCATTTAAACCTCTAAATTTCGGCCTTATTAATATATAGCCCCCAAACTTAATTTAATTACACCTAAAACCCAATTTCCTTGCGGTAATAAATATATATCACCTAAACTTAATTATAAGCTTGTAAATGCATAAATAAAATGGCCTAAAGTACATGGCCTTATTACAAACATTAGCTTATAAAATGAATTACACATAAATGCCCAAAAGTACTATAAACTCTCGGCCTTGCACATATGTTTTCATTATTTACCAATTTTCCACATAATGTCTTAAATTTGACAATTATGCTTATTAATTAGTTATAAAATTTATTAAATCATTCCTTAATCACCTAAGGTCAAAATAAGACCTATAAACCTTGTTCACTCACGGCACAATTTATACAAATATGTATAAACACATATTAATATACCAAGTGAAGGTTTAAGTGATTTATACCTTGTTTTTGCCTAGTAAAAGCCTTGTTTGGCCACGGCTGATTGGAGATAATATTTCCACAGCTTAGTTTACATATTTTCAAACAGCAATTAAGGCATGATTAGTCTCCAAGCAAGATCTAACCATAAGAAGTGTTTAATGTCAATTTTCAAGGTAAAGTTTACCTTAAAATACCAAGGTAACCAAGCTTGACTTCAGCCTATATTTACAGAAGTTAAAGATCATCAAAAGAGCTACTAATACCAAGCTTTAAACTGGTATAACTCAGATTAGAAGATGGCTAATCTTTACCTTGATCAAAATGCCTAAAATGGTGTTTTTGGCTTGGATCTGGTTACACCATGAAGCTCGTGATATACCAACTGAATAATCATGTTAAGATGAAGATTATAAGCTAGGAAACAAAGTTTCATAACCGGATTTGAAGGGAATCAAAAGATATGAGCTTAAAGCACATTTTTGTACCTTAAGAACAAGATTAGCTTTCTCCACCTTATTCCCTTGTTAATGCCGAGATACACCCTCCATTTAACCTCCAAAACAACCTAAGAACATTGATGGAAATGGTTGATGCTTTGCTCCATTGAAAGAGGTAAGAATTGTGAAGAAAATAAACATAAAATGACTAACTAAGCTTACCTAGGTAGCAAGGTGTTCACCTCTGTTCTTGGCTGTGTTCTTACGTAAATGGAGAAGCAAATGGAGAGGGTGAAGCAGCTGGTGTCGGCAGGCAAGTGCAGCAAGTGAAGAAAATAGCCTAATTAAGCTTATAAGGTAATTTAATCTTACTTTATGAAAAGTAATTTAATGACTCATCATAACAGCTGTCTAATTGATTGATTACTGATAATTGAGTGGGCATGACAAGCTTAAGAGGTCGGCAGCCCTTAAACATGGCAATGGGTGAGCTTGACCTTGGTCAATGGTGAGTTAAGTAATTTAGGTGTTATTTTCGGGTACTATTCATACTAAACTGTCAGTTTTGATTTTTAATTTTCAAACTTTGATTTAGACTTTAAAATATAGTCTATCATGTCACATTAATTATTTAAAGAAATGCTCTAGTCTTTAAAATGACAAAAAGTCATTATCTTAGAGCTCATACACAAAAAACGTGCTTTAAGGTATTTTAGGGCACATTTTAAGTCCAGGGTGTTTCTGAGCTCTGTTTTCTTTGAGAAAGTTTTTTTGTGTTCCTTACATGATATTTGATCATGGTATCCAATTTTATATCATTTAGGTCATTAGACTTTTAAGGTTCTATTAGAGCACATGTTTGCCCTAGTTGACCTTGAAGCATATAAATGCTTGTTCTTTGTGTTGGAGTGTTGTCCAACAATTGTAATGTGTTCCTTAATGTGTTAATATGCTTAGGACAAATTTTTAGGTCCTAAGTAGTTCATTTGGGTATTTATTTACCCTACACGGTCAAAGGGTGCAATATGTTGCTTTGTGTTGACCACTGTTGTTCTCAGTTGACTTTTAAGGCATGTTTAGACCTTAATCAATATGATTAGATGTTTAATCCTTGATTTATTAGTTTGGGGTATTTCACGGTTGGTGATTTAAAACATGGCATTTTCTTGGCTACAGGTTACTGTAGCTATCTAGCTACATCCAGAGGAGGGAGAGCGGGCGCGACGTTTGCTTTTTTTTTCTTTCATGCGCGCGCGACAGGTTAGGATTTTTTTTAAAAAAATATTTTTCTTTCTTAATCATAAAACTTTAAATTGTTATAAATTTTAATATATATAAGTCCAAAATGAAAAAAATTATATCATTGTTCACCTAAATTCAAGCTCTTCAAAACAAGACCAGTCATGAATATGTTTTGACATATTTTTAAAAGATTATTTTTACATGTATACGATGATTTTTTACCGTGAGAATGTATGTACATATTTTAATGTGAGAATGTACATATTTGAATGTGATGATGTGCATGTTCAAATGTGAGAATGTACATGTTTTTAATGAACATCTGTACATGTTTGTATGACCATCTGTACATGTTTGTATGACTGTCTGTACAAGTGTTCTTTCTTATATGTACATGTTTTAATCTAAGAATGTACATATTTAGTGATTCGTACAGGTTTATGTGACATTCTGTATGTTTTTAATGTACATATTTTTACGTGAGGATGTACATGTTTTAGTGAACATTTGTACAAGTTTGTATGACCATCTGTACAAGTTTTCTTTTACGTTCTGTGCACTATACATGTAAAAATAATTTTTTTAAAGTTGTCAAAATATATCCATGACTGGTCTTGTTTTGAAGAGCTTGAATTTAGACGAACAATGATATAATTTTTTTTCATTTTGGACTTATATATTAAAAGTTACAACAATTTAAAATTTTTTGATATATAAAAAAAAATGCGCGGGGCTGTAGCCAAGACGCGTTGTTAAAACATCTAAGGTATCTTGATATTTCAGAAAACAGATTCACTGAACTACCTCAAGATGTCATCACCAATCTTTGGTGTCTTCAAACATTCAGATGCATCCAATATTTGCCAACATTATTTTCAAGTGATTTTGAATGGAATAATTATGTATTATGATAGGCGATGAAGCAATTAACATGTCTTCAGACGGTACCCAGTCTTTGTTTGATTGATGCATCGGGAAGAATTAGTGATCTAGGACCATTGACTAACATCAGAGGTGTGTTACAACTTGTAGGTCTCCAGCAGGTGAATAGTGAAGAAGAAGCAAGTGAGGCTAAATTGGGTGAAAAGTCTGAAATTTATGAACTGTGTCTAATATGGACAGAGAGACGAAGTGCTGCCACTGATAACGAAGAGCAAGTTCTCAAAGTCCTACAACCTCATCGAAATCTAAAAGCTCTTCAAATTAGTTGTTATATGGGAAAGGAACTCCCTCGATGGTTGATTAAGATGGAGGCGTATGGAGGGTCTATATATTCTAGTCTTATATCACTGGACTTTATGGGTTGCAATAACATTTCAGATCTTCCTTCATCTACTATTCTTCCATCGCTCCTTTATTTGGCAGTGGAGGACTGTCATAGTTTGATCTGTGTGAATGTGAGCTGCTTTCCTTGCCTCTTGAACCTAAGCATCCTGGGTTGCGATAAGATCTCTAGCATTTCGACATCATCTACCATTTTTGGAGCGCTAAGAAGTTTGAGAGTGGGATTATGTAAGAGTTTGACCCTTATGAATGTGAGTTGCTTTCCATCCCTCTTGGAATTAAGCATCCATTATTGCAGCCAGCTCTGGTGCATCTCATCCGATGGATTTGAAAATTGCACAAAGCTTCAGAGTATACAAATAAGTGAATGCAGTTCATTAGTGGGCATTCCAAATCTCAAGCATTTGCAAGACCTCAACAGATTGGAGATAAATTATTGCAGCGGTATATGCTCTAAGATAGTTGGGATAAAGGATATTCCCAATCTGGAGATATTAGACTTGGGACCATTTAACGAGCAGCTTGATTACTTTCCAGTTGAAGAGTTGGTCCCTGCTGCTAACAATGACGATGGTGATGATGATGTTTTCCTTACATCGCTTAGAATGTTGTATTTACGTGGGTGGTCAAATCTTGATTCATTTCCTACCCTATTTAAGTATTGTACCGCCCTCGAGAGTTTGCACATTACAAGATTTTGTAATCTGGAAGCTCTGCCAGAATGGTGTGGGAAGCTCAGATCACTAAGGGACTTGAGACTTAGGGAGCTCCCGATTCTCCAGTTTGTTGTAATAGAAACAAGAGCAAAAGAGAAGAGCGGGAAAGATATTTCAATGAATGATTCTGTTATTGATGATAAAGAATAGAAACGTAGAGTGCCTTATATAGTTGGTGTCTGTCTATCTAATGACAGGTTGGCTAGGAAATACAACTGGAAGTAATAGAATGTAATAAAATATTGTAGAAGATAGACATAAGCTAGATCAATCCCAACACCCCCCCCCCCCCTCAAGAGGTGGCTGCAGCAGGCAGGCACATCTTGACATCAGAAGAAGTAGAAATCCCCATATGTTTGTATTGTGTCTTGTAGGAAACCCCCTGCGGATTCTTTGTTAACATATCAGCGAGTTGGAATTTGTTAGAAACATGTTGCACACGGATTAACCCATGCTGGATCTGTTCCGGAACAAAATGGCAGTCCAACTCCACATGTTTAGTCCTTTCATTAATGACCGGATTAGTGGCAATAAAGACAGCAGACTTATTGTCACAATGTAATGGGATGAGGTTGATCTCTGTGATGCCGAGATCATGAAGGAGGCGAGATAACCAGGCTAATTCAGAGGTAACCCGACGCATTGCCCGGTATTCCGCCTCAGCAGAAGAAAGGGAAACACATGCCTGTTTCTTGGACTTCCAAGAAATTGGTGCACCCCCTAACATTATATAAAAGCCACTGACAGATCTCCGCGAAATGGGACATGATGCCCAATCCGAATCGCAAAAATCCACAAGGGAATAGTCTGGATCATTGTTAAAAAATAATCCATTGTCAACTGTCCCTTGAACATAACTGAGAACATGATAAGCCGCCTGTAAATGACTGTTGCGTGGTTTCTGTAAAAATTGACTGAGTAGCTGTATACAAAAGCTCAAATTTGGCCTAGTATTTGTGAGATAGTTGAGCTTTCCAATCAATTTCCGATACTTCTCTGGTTCTTCAAGCAAGATTCCATCTTCAGGAAAGAGCTTAGAACCCACGGGCAAGGGACTAGGAACAGCTTTGCAATCGGTCATTCCAAAATCAGCCAATAGCTCTTTAGCAAACTTTCTCTGTGTCACAACCATCCCAGAGGAAGTTCGAAGAAACTCCATCCCGAGGAAGAAATGTAGATTGCCCAAATCTTTGATCTGAAACTGATGGTCAAGACATTGTTTTAACTGTCGAATTTGTGTGTCCCACAAATTAAGAGGTCATCTACATAAACACCTATGTAGATAACATCAGACTTGCGAACACGATAGAACAAAGAAGAATCATTGCCTGAACTAAGAAATCCTTGTGATTGGAGAAAACCAGTAAGCTTAGCATACCACTGTCTGGATGCTTGTTTCAAACCATACAAGGACTTCTTGAGCTTGCAGACTATATTGTCTCCTTTAATCTCTAATCCATTGGGAGGTGTCATATAAATTTCTTCATTAAGCTCACCGTGGAGGAACGCATTGTTCACATCCAACTGTTGCAAACACCAGCCCTTTTTAACAGCAATGGCTACTAAAGCACGAATTGTCATTTTGACAACAGGAGAAAAGGTCTCCGTGTAGTCGATCTCGTGTTTCTGTGTGAAGCCCCGAACGACTAGACGAGCTTTATAGCGCTCCAGAGAATCGTCAGCCTTCAATTTCACTTTGTAAAGCCATTTACAAGTGATCACCTTTTTACCTTTGGGCAGAGTGGTGAGTTCCCAAGTTCCGTTGCGTTCTAGGGCTTTCAACTCTTGTCACATAGCAATATTCCACTCCTTGCTTTTTCTAGCAATATTATACTTATCTGGTTCTTCAATATCCCTAGCACTGATAACTGAGTATGCTAGAGAAAAGGTACCGTTGGGTGTAATGTTTGTCATAGAAGATAAATCCAGCTTGTTCATCAAAGAAGAGGACTGCAACTGAGTAGCAAGAATATCAGAAAAGATTTCTTCTGATTGGGATTGAACAGACTTATCCCAACAAAATAATCTTTCAAATATTGAGGTTGTTGTCGAGCTCTGCCTGTCCTTCTAAGATCGGGAACAGGAGTGGGTGAGATTTGTACTGATTCCTCCTGACTGGTATTATCAACAAATTCTTCAAGTGAACTAGAAGGCTGCGTGGTTGCTGGAATAGAACCTCTTGGAGAACAAAAAAGTTGTTATTCTATGTCCTCTGACAGGGACAAACTTGGTCCAAAAATATTAGCAGCTGGAGAAATATTGTCACCATTTGAAAGGAAAGGGAAATGTTGTTCGTAGAAGACAACATCCCTACTGGTGAAAACCCTTTTTGAATTCAAATCCAATAACTTGTGCCCTTTGCTATTCAAGCTAGGCCCTAGATAAGCACATTTATGTGCTCGAGAATAAAACTTCTTTCTGTGTCCTCCAACAGTAGTGGCATAAGCCAAACAACCAAAGACTTTCAGATTCTCAAAGGAAGGTTCCCATTGATACAACATCTCATATGAGCTCAATCCTTGTAAAGGAACTAAAGGCAATCGATTAATGATGACAGTAGCATACAAAACAGCTTCTTCCCAGAATTTAAGAGGAATGCCTGACTGAAAATAAATTGCTCTAGCAACTTCAAGAAGGTGTTTGTGTTTCCTTTCCACAACATCGTTCTGTTGTGGTGTATGTTGACAGGATTTTTGATGAATTGTCCCCAGTTTTCTATAGAAAAGAGCACCTTCTGTTGATCCTCCCAATTCATAAGCGTTGTCTGTCCTTACAGCCTTTATCTTTTTAGAAAATTGTCTTTCGACCATCTGTATGAAATCTTTAATAAAACTGAAGGCTTGAGACTTTATGCATTAATTTCACCCATACGCATCTGCTTTTATCTTCGACAATGGTCAGGAAAAATCTGTTTCCATCATATGTTGTCTCTGAACAAGGTCCCAAGTATCGATATGAATCTGATCAAAGTAATCGATACTATGAGTTTGAGATACAGGAAATGGTAACCTATGCCCTTTGGCTTTATTACGTGCATCACATACAAAATTGGGAGGAACATCCTTCTTATTAATCAAACCAACATCTATCAATTTCTGAAACGGGACATGCCCCATTTTATAATGCCATAAGATGGCTTTCTGACAAGCAACTGTATTACAAAGACTGTTATTTTTTTGTCCTTCTTGACATCGATTTATTTGAGCCAAAAACTTCTCCAATGCTCCAGTATCCAGAAAATAAAGTCCATTCTCTTCCCATCCAACAGGACTTTCATACTTCAATGTCTGGTCCTGCAAGGTGCAATATCCATTGTAAAACAACATATCACTTAAACTGTTTAATAAATCTGCTAGCAGACAACAGTTTTCATCTGAACAGAGGAGCTAGAAGAACATCTTCCAAACAACAAATGTCTGACACATAAACCTTTCCACAAGTTTGAACATCTTGTACACGACCATCTGGTAAGGTAACTGAATGTTTATTTCTCATACTCCTCCACTCAGTGATCAATTCTTCACAGCCAACCAAATGATCAGTTGCACCGGTATAAATAATCTGAGGAGATTCTTTCGTATGAGCTTTGCAATTCTTATCAATATTTAAACAGCAATGTAGCATAACAGAATAAGGTTTACCTGCAAAACTGCAAGATCTACCTTCTTCTCTATGTCCAACGCTTGTTTTCTGTAAGTATTCTACTAACGAGCTCAGCTGTTCATGTGACATTCCTGGAACATGAGATTTCTCAGAATTAACAGAAATCTGTTCCTGAACAATAGAATTTGCTCCAGTTTCTTATTTTTTCCATGTTTCTGAAACAGAGTATTCCATCCTAATCCAGTTCGATCTGCCTTACTATCCTACGTTACCTGGTTTCGACCACAAGTCTCGTAAGGGTGAAAGAGAGAGAGAGAGAGAGAGCCTTTTGTTAGAACCAAGCTTAAGTCTGATTGCCCAAATGTAACGTGCCTTATTTCATGGGGGTACACCCCTATTTATAGTATTTTTGGGCCTGGTCTCATGCTACCAGTGTAACACCCCTCTCCATAATCACGATATAATCCCTCACGTAGCAATAAATAAAATGTCTCACAGCGGAAAAATAAATAACAATTACAAAACTCACTCGGGTGTTACCGGCCATTACTCGCCCATGCGAGCAACGAAGCCAAACTACATCCAACTTCCAATATAAACAAACTGCTAACCGCCGTGATAACGAGAAACTCCTATACATCATACTAAGTCCATAAATCATAACATCGACAAGTCAGCGTCTACCCAAACCTATATACACAACCTTACCATAATACAATTCACCATCTTCATTGCTATACAACATCTCCATGTGTGGTAATAAAAGTATAACTCCAATTACCCTGATCCTGCTCTTCGGCTTCGACAATGATCAACAACCTGAAATGGTGTAGTATCAGCGATAGACGCTGAGTATGCCGGGCCTGGACCCTAATGGTCACTTGTCATTTTAACCATCTTATTATTAGATTGGTTTCATGCAACCATTTTACAGTTATAATCAACACTGCAATATATAATGTATAATATACATAATCATCCATCTAAATATCCATAAACATTTAACCATCCATCCAAATATCCATAAACATTCAACCATCCATCCAATCCAACAGTCATATAATATTTCAAACAATATTTGTATATCGAACGTATCGAGTATTAACAATATATTGTACAATGTACAATCGTCGTAGCGTTCACCATCCACTGTCAATTTATTTTAGTTTGGCTTTCAAGCCCCATCCATATGTACAATGTACATTCGCCGTGGCGTACAGTTTTCATATTTAATTTACCTTAGCCTTGTAGGCTCTATCCAACCATGTTTAATTATTAATATCAGTTGGGCGTCATGTTAGGACAACCCGATAACCTCACCATGGACAGTAGTCCTCCCGTACACACAAAGGTGCTCATTTCGCCAGAGGTCCGGAGGCCCCTGACTCACTTATGTCTCGTAAGACGTCCATAAAAAGGCCGTAGCCACCTGATCCACGATCCAGTTTGGGCTCGTTGGATATAACCTAGAGCGGAATCCAATTAGGAAACCCCTCAGTGATCACAAATGCGCAACCAAGCAGTTCGTAAACTACCGGGATTCCTCACCTCAATCTCATACCATCTCTCTCTCATAATGTTTAAGATCTGCTCTTAGTCTTATGGAGAATATCATTTATTAATCAGCGGCCCAATGGGTCACGCATACCTAGAAGTAATCTAGGTTATATTCATGTTCGAGATCCATGCTCTAGAGACCGACAATGTCGTGACTCATACCTAAGTGTTTTACTTAGGTTCCCATATACTTAATATTAATATCATGGTATTATATCAAGTAACCGTCATGTCATCACAATAACGTATATGTATGTTTATATAAGTCGATCTATAGTCGACGTAGTGTTAGTCCCGTAGGACGCTCGTGCATAAATAAATAATGCAGTAACTCTAAATCACATACATGTATCCACACACATAACACACAAGTTATATCAACCAAATCCGTGCCCAAGGAGCATCCTTAGGACAACTCGGATCAAACCCCTTTACATACCGTTCACCCTGATTGTATTACGGTGGAGTATGAATCAGCAAGATCCTATGCTCCGTGTAGTCCGCTAGCTCGTCAAGCGTCCTTGTCAGAAGTATACTCTAAACGGTAATAAAACTATAAGTCAGTCTCCATGACTAACTACATCCGGGATTTCCGAATAATAAGTAACCCCAACAGTTCGCCCCTGTTTTCTACAGTTGTTTGTTACGGGTTTCTCTAAAACAGTCGGCTTTGTTACTTAAAACGCGTGCGTCACAATATTTCAACTGTTAAGTTTAATTCGTCGTATTTCTTTTAACCTTATCCACCTTCTAGTTTAGGTACATAACCTATAGTTGCATGTATGCATGCATGATTATATTATATTATATTTTTTTCTTATTGTATCATTTATTATATTGTATTCTTTTTCGTATTGTTTTAATTTCCCACCATCCTTCATAATACAACGTATTGTATAATCCATTTATCTTTAGCAAATAATATTTACATCCAAACTCATAACTTATAGTTCGTAGCTATATATTTTTTTTTAAATAACCACCACCATTAAATCATATGGTTTCCAACCAAAATATATATCCACCTTTTACTGTATGTATATATTTTTACCACGTAGGTAACTCCCATGCGTTTAATAAACTCTTATATTTTATGTTACTTTTTATCATCTTTTATTAGATGATTATTCCCATTAGTTGTATTACGTTATACAACTTATATTAAGATTATTATCCTAATATGAGTAACATTTTATGTTGTACAATTACAACTCCCAAGGTTTATTCCATAAATACCTTAGTTATAAATCTCATTTATTTATAGTTTGCCACTTTCTTTAATGTGTATATCCTTCCTTATATTAATTTCATTAAACCACCTTAATACCATATAATTGCTATAATATTTATAACATAGTAGATCATAGTCTAAAATTCATTTTCCAACTCTTATTAATTCGGTATAGCCCTTGAATTTATTTAAATTCCCTTTTTGACCACATAACATTATGTGATGTTATACCAAAATACTAATATCATTTGATATGATATTTTTATTTCCTTTAACTTATAACCTATAGTTTTTATACAAAACTATTATATATTGCCTCATAGGCATATATTTTAAACCTTATTCTTTTCCATAAACCATTGTTTCCTTTATTTACAAAATCTCCCCATCATTTATACCATATTATATATACCATTCAATATAACATTTCTAACTTATAAAAGAGTATAACCTATGGTTATTTTTGTAAATTCCGAACAGCCCTTGTGCTATTCTATAATTGCCATTTGGCCCTATTTATAACACATAGTTTTACAATATCATAAAAACATATATTATACACATATCTTAATAAATATGTTTATACAATTCTAAAAATCTCCAAATTTCACCAAAGGGTTATAAATATCCTTATTAACCATATACTCTCGGTATTTACCATTCCACCATCTATATTTCTCCAAAGTGTCATAATGACATAATAACTATATATTATTCATATATAGTTTATTTTAATTCCAAAAACAACCCAATAAATTCCTAAAAATTCCTAATAGCCCATGGGTGTTTAAAATACCATTGTACACCCTTTATTTTTGGTAATAACATATTTACCACATATGTTAAAAATATTACCATAAAATACATAACTTATTATAAAACCTTAAATAAGTTATCTAACTTATTTATTTTGGTCAAAACCTAGCATATGGTCAAGGTTGACCTCCTTAATATTTCCTTGACCATTAATTCCTTATAATTATGGTTTTAACCCCTAAGTTTCCAAAATTCACCATTTAACCCCAAAACTTTATAAAATCTTATAAACTTTATTTTAACTCCTTTTTACCTCTAATTTTCGGCCTTATTTTTATAAAGCCCCTAAATTTAATTTATTTACACTTAAGACCCCATTTCTTTTCGGTAATAATTATATATCACCTAAACTTAAATAAAAGCTTGTAAATGCATAAATAAAATGGCCAAAAATACATGGCCTTATTACAAACATTTGCTCACAAAATAAATTACACATAAATGTCCCAAAAATACATATAAATTTCGGCCTCACCATATATTCTTCATTTATTTACCAAACTTCCACATAATGTCTTAAATTTGACAATTATGCTTGTTTAATTAGCTATAAAATTTATTAAACCATTTCTTAATCATTTTAAGGTCAAACATGACCTTATTTTACTTCTTCACTCACGGCAATAATTATGGAAATAGCTTAGAACATTTTAACTTAGCAAAGTTAATGTTTAAGTGATTTATACCTTGATTTAGCTTAGATAAATCCTTGTTTGAATTCGGCCAGCCTAGGATAAGATTTCCACAGCTTCTTTTACATGTTTTCAAACAGAAACCAATGCATAGTTAGTCTCCAAGCAAGATCTAACCATAAGAAACAATTAATGTAAGATTTAAGGCAAAAATCACCTTAAAAATGCAAGGGAACTTCAAGAGGAATTCGACCTGATTTAAACACACCACAAGGTGTTAGATCCACTATATAGACATAAGGAATAGCTAGACAACAACAAGCTGCCTTGGTATTAGGTTTTACCTTGGAAAAATGCCTTAAAAGAAGGTATTTCCTTTGGATCTCGGCCACCCTTGCTCCAAATGGCTAACCAACTGATTGAACATGTAAATATGAAGATTATGAGTGTATAAACTCACAAAAATCAGAGGAAGAAAATCGGATGAAGAGTAGAGAAGCTTAAGGTATGTTTTTACCTTAAAATGAGATTTTGAGAAACTTTGGTCTCCTAACTTGCTTCAGCCGAATTTGATTGATGTTATAACCTTAGAACACTGAGAATAAGCCATAGGAATTGATTAGCCACGAGATCCAAGTGTTGGTGATGAATAGATGAAGAAAAAGAGCCAAAAATGACCTTAAACCATTACCTTAGAAGCTTAGAAGATGGATCTACCTTCCCAACTCAAGAGCCACGGTTGAGAGGGTCTGGAAGAGCTGCTCCACCGTTTGGAATGCAGCTAGGAGAAAGAGAATGATTGGAATGGGTATTATTTGATTGAAAATGCTACTTTAGGTTAGTTTATTAATTGTTAATGAAAGATGACTCACCAAGGGGATAAGAGGGGACAAGGAATCGGCTAGTGGAGTGGCTGGGTGGAGCTTCCACGTTTTGGAGCTGGCTGAATCAAATAATGGAGCCAAATGGTGTATAAACTAATCAAAAGGCAAAAGTAACCCTTAAAACATGGAAACATGTTGGAGTCTTGTCCTATGTATTGGAAGTGACGAAATTTGACTCCCCCAGCCTGTGTATGTCGACCTCATGTGGTCCAAGGGGTCAAACTTTGACCTCTTGGCCATTCTTAGTCAATGTTGACTCAAACGGGCCCCACTTTAGGGTTTTATTAATATTTTAATATTAAATTTGTAAAAATTTATAAATTTCTGGAATTAAATTCCCAACATGTTATAATATGATATTTTATCATATTTAAAGGTAATTATAACCTTTTAGCCCATTTAAAACCAATTTAGAAGGCAATTACACAAAAACGTGCTTTAAGGAGTTTTAGTGCACATTTTGTGTCGCAAGGTGTTTCTGAGCTTGGTTTTCTTTGAAAACGGTTTTTTTGTGTTCCTTACATGATATTTGATCATGGTATCCATTTTTATATCATTTAGAGGTCATTAGGCCTTTAAGGTTTCTTAGAGCACATTTTTACCCTTTTTGACCTTGAAGCACGAAAGTGATTTTTCTTTGTGTTGGAGTGTTGCCCAACAATTGTAATATGTTTAGTAATGTGTTAATATACTTAGGACAAATTTTTAGGTCCTAAGAAGTTAATTTGGGTATTTATTTACCCTTAACAGTCAAAGGGTGCAACATCTTGTTTTGTGTTGACCACTATTGTTCTCAGTTGACTTTTAAGGCATGTTTAGGCCTTAATTAATGTGATTAGATATTTAATCCATGTTTAGAAAGTTTGGGGTATTTCAACCAGCCTGTATTTTACATGTATAAGTACAGTTTTGCCCTCCCCTAGCATCTTTGGCCGACCACAGACGGCCGGCCAAACTACACTTTGTCTTGCCTAAGTCCTACTTTCATCCGGCTGGAGACGGACGGATGCCTTATGTGTTTCTATTTCCATCCAGCTAGAAGCGGCCAGATGCTCTATGTGTCTTGTTTGGCTTGGTACCATTTCTTCTCTTCTCATCAGTCCCACAAGTTCTATTTTCTGAATTTTCGGTGAAGAAAATAGACTTTCTGTGTCTTGTGCTTCGGTGAAAAATTTTGCGGTTGTGGCCAACTCTGAGGCTCTTTGGCCTGTCTGTTCTTCGTCTTTTCCTCATCCCAGTCTCACAAGTTCTTTTTCTTCATATCTGGAGAGAAATAACTTCTTATAGGTCACGTACAAAGCTAGTGACTCAAGCCTGTCCTGTACCGTTCTTTTCGAATTTTCTCGCGTGTTTTCAATGTAGAATACGTAGGGTCCCTCTTCTGACTAATCGTCGGAATCGTCTTTCAGGAATATATATATTATTCATTTGAGCGGGAGAAAACTTCCCTTTAAAGTCCGATTTTTTGAGCTTCCTTCTCTTTCCTCCTCCGCCCTCTGGCTTTCACTGTCTTCTCTTTCGCCTCTCTGCTATCGTGCTCTGTCTTTTCTTTCGTTGTCGTTGCTTTTCGATTCCGTGCTGAATTCCTTAATGTCTACCTCTGCCGCAAGAAAGAGTAAGGCTGCTGCGAGCTTTTCGCGTGCCATCGAGGCGATTCAGGGTGCTCGCTCCCCTAATGGCTTTTGCCCCTCGTTCCTGAAATTCTCGAAGCCCTTTTTGGCTGGTCGTGAGCCCTCTCCTACTTCTCTCGATTTTCCTCCCTTTGTAATTACCTTAGGGGTGTCGAAGTTCCACCCGGTACCCAAATTTATCTACCATCTCCCGATTCTCATCCCAATGACGACTTCGGCCTTGGGTACGTGGTTTATGCTGACTTTTCTGCTCCGGCCTGACCATACCCCCATACCCCTTCGTCTTGGGCTTTTTGCTTTGTCGTTGCTGCTCTCTTGCCCATCTACATCCGAAGCTATTTCGCATCTCCATGCTTTTGTCACTCTTTGCGAAGAAAACAAGATTCGGCTCGAGGGTACCGACTTTGCCCGATTCTTCACAGTTAGGGTTGACCCTGACAGCCTAACCATTATTGCGAAGGCCGGTTATTCTCTTTTTTATTACAAGAAGGTTCATGAGTGTAGCTCGCGGTGGTTCGTCATCGTTCCTCCATCCAGCCGCTACCTGGGTGTCCCATACTGTGCTGAAGTCATCAAAGGTCAGTTGATCTGTCCTACTACTCCTCCAGCCGAGCTGCCTATCTCAAAGATTCCGAGGGCACAAAACCGCGAACTGCCGATTGTTGTGGCCTTTTTTACAAATGCACGTTTGTCTTCGCTGAAGACTTATTACAGTAAGTGTTTGATTATTAGTACAAATTTTGCCGTCTCCATTGGTTCCCTTATTGCTTCGGTGTGTTGCATGTAGATTTCTTCTGGAAGGGGGACAAGAAGAAATATGGTCAAAGTTTCAGGTTGGTGGAAAGGTACATAGTACGCATGCTATATTTATATTGTATAGTACTAATCTATTTTTATTGTTGGCAGGAAAAATTCATGGGCTCCTGATGACCATGCCAATGTCAGAAAGGCTTGGGAATTAACATGTCAAAATCGTTTTAAAGGAATGATGGATGAGGAAAGAAAGAAAGCAAAGGAGCACTTTGGTGTTAGTGATATTGGAGGATGTAAAGACTACAATAAAGGTTGGATTAGAGTGGATATATGGAATAGACTTGTTGACACATATTGGGATACTCCAGAATGGAAAATGAAATCTGAAAAAAACAAGCAAAACCGGCTCTCAGAGAAGGATGGGGGAATTACAAAGCACACTGATGGATCAATCCCATTTTCAGTTCATGGATATCGCATGGTATTATTTTGATACTCACATCTATATAAGTTAAAAATGTTCAGAAAACTTTCTTCTACTTATTTATCAAAAAATTGTTTGTTGCATGTATAGTCGAAGGAAAAACAACGACCAGCTACATTTGGAGAGGTTTTCAATCGTACACATAAGCGGAAGAAGGGCACTGGTGATTATGTCGATCCGAAATCTAAAAGTGTTGCTGTGAGTATTTTTTTAAACTACGCATCTCTTTTTAGTTCATAAGGATTTTTGAATGACATTGTAATAATTCTATTTACAAAATTGTAGCAATCATACGTGTCTTGTTTGGAGGAGAAGTATGGTCCAGATCATGATGAACATCCTGAATTTGATCCCGATGCATGGTGTAAGGCAATTGGAGGAATGGAGACCACACGGACTCACGTTTATGGTTTTGGAACTACACCACGTGCAAAACAAATATTCAATCCATCAAGTTCCCCAGCTGAAACAGCTTCATCAGCATGTGGGCCAGCAACAAAAGCTTCAGGCAATTCAACTGCATTTGACCAACTACGTCAAGAGATGTCAACTATGAAGGAAGAAATGAAAGGGTTTGTTGAAATTCAAGATGAGATTAAGAGTGCATTGCTAACATTGGCTGAATTGTTCGGTCAATTTAGACATGGCACTTCAACCAATGCTGTTGGATCTGTTGGTGGATCTTCGAAGGCTACTAATGGTGACTCACATGATGAGATAGATTCTGATGACGATCTTTGTTGAAGGTATGGGTCTTATACTTTAAACTTAATTTTGACAACCCTATTTATTGGTGCGTTTTGCTCTGAATATGCTCTGGAGTTACGTATGCATAGCTGTTTTGAAATCTGCAGTAGAGTGAGGAACATATTGAAGGTGTGTGAATGTTTTTGCTTGTAACAGTTTCTTTTCTTTTCTCGTTCTCTTCACTCTATCCGTTCTCTCTCATGTCTGAAAAATGACATGATCTCTCCCTGTGCATGGATTTTGAAATGGATGTGAATTGAACCTATCATCTGCAACAGTTTTGAATTGAAATTGTGGTCCCAACATAAGGTTTGTTTGATTGAAAGCTCAGTATGATTGGCATTGTGAACTTGAGCATGGCTATAGGTATGGTCTGAATTTGAACTGAAATGTGCAGCAGCGTGTAGTAATGAGAAGGTGCTGGTGCAGCAGCAGTTGCCTTGAATGGAATTTTGATGGTGGAAACGAGTTGTTATTGTTACTGTTCTTTGCATTCTGGATATAATTTTGCAGTGATGAAATTTTGATGGTGGAAACGAGTTGTTATTGTTGTTGTTCTTTGCATTCTGGATATAGTTTTGCAGTGATGAAATTTTGATGGTGGAAACGAGTTGTTATTGTTGTTGTTCTTTGCATTCTGGATATAGTTTTGCAGTGATGAAATTTTGATGGTGGAAACGAGTTGTTATTGTTGCTGTTCTTTGCATTCTGGATATAGTATTGTAGTGATGAAATTTTGATGGTGGAAACGAGTTGTTATTGTTGCTGTTCTTTGCATTCTGGATATAGTTTTGCAGTGATGAAATTTTGATGGTGGAAACGAGTTGTTATTGTTGTTGTTCTTTGCATCCTGGATATAGCTTTGCAGTGATGAAATTTTGATGATGGAAACGAGTTGTTATTGTTGTTGTTCTTTGCATTCTGGATATAGTTTTGCAGTGATGAAATTTTGATGGTGGATATAGTTTTGAAGTCAATGATTCTTTATTTTTGAAATTGCTTCTTGTATAGTGTAGTTTTATCATCTATTAAACTAGATGTGTTTTCTTTTACAGATTTGGAAGTAGCTGGAGGGATATGAAGCTCTCAACTGCAGAATGTGTCTTCTATGGTGCAAATCAAAAAATGATTGTCATAGTGATTAGTAAACTTGAATACTTTAAACTTTGGTAGGATATGGGTGTTGTAGTATGAATTCTTATAAGAAAGAAAGTTTCTTTCTTATGGAAACATTTACTAGTTATGAAGACTATTTTGGGAATATTGTGACTATGGATGTTACTACTTTATGTAGCACATTTATAAAATGTCACATGTGTTTCAGCTATGAATTTTTCAGATTAAATGTGTTTTGTTTGTGAAATTATTGGGTACAAAACTGAGGTGAAACATTCTGTAGGTAATAATATCTGAAACACAAAATTTGGTAGGTGATAACATATCAGAGACGGACTGTTCTGTTGGTGATAACATTACCTGAGACGGA
This sequence comes from Limonium bicolor, assembly GCA_023374045.1. Taxonomy (NCBI): domain Eukaryota; kingdom Viridiplantae; phylum Streptophyta; class Magnoliopsida; order Caryophyllales; family Plumbaginaceae; genus Limonium; species Limonium bicolor. The sequence goes on from CM041778.1 coordinate 83,766,192, forward strand.
ATTTTCCGTAGGTGATAATCATTTTCTGAGACGGAAATATCCGTAGGTGATAACAGTTTTCTGAGACGGAATATTCCGTAGGTGAAAGTGTTTTTCTGAGAAGGAACTTTCCGTCGGTAAAAGAGAATAATATCACCGACGGATTGTGTTTTCACAGACGAAATATTATTACCGACCCGCTTATTACAGACGGAATGTTCCTACGGAATTTTCCGTCTGTGATTGTCATTTGAAATACCCCGTAATTAAAAACAGTGATTAATTAGGCTAATTATATTTTTAAAGGCTTAATTACACTTAAATAAATACGAGGGAACAAATCCCGAAGAAAACGGACCTTTAAAATGGGTTAAAAGCATAAACGAACCTTAAAGCGCGTTTTTCGAGGAAACTGGGAAAACGTGACTTTAAGCGGGTCAAATAGACTCGTAACAATTTTGGTCAACTAAATAGTCACTAATAAATATTAGTGAAGCTTTAGAACCAATAAAATTAATTAAACGAGAAAATTCCGGAACCGGGTACCGGTTAGTGAAAACTGTAACAACCGGTAAGTTGTGGGGTAAGAGTACAAATAAAGAAACTTAGTGTGTCCATTTTTGCAAATAAGGAAACTAAAAATCTGTGTGTGAGGGGTGTGGACCGATTTCCCTCCCTCTCTCACTTATTTAATAACTCCTAATACACTAAAGGACAAAAAGAATAAGTAAAAAGCAAAAATTTAACACTCTCTCTCCTCACAACCCATCCCCCCTTGCTCTCTCACGTAGCCCCCTCTCTCTCTGTGCTCCCTTCTTCTTCCTTCAGCCCTCCATGGCGATTTGAAGAGTAAGTGCAGCCCTCCTCTTCTCTTCCATTTTTGAGTGACCAAACCACCTCCAAATGCAATAAAAATCACACCACTAGAATCCCCTCGGCAAGGAGAGCACTTCCATCTTTCCAAAAATCGAAAAAGACCATTTTTCGTTTTGAGGGTTTCCGCCATTTGAAGATTCAAGTCCACCATTAGAAGCACCTTCACCTCCTCTTCATCTTGAGGTAAAAAGAATTCCGAAAATTCGTTGTTTCTAGCCCTCATTAGCATTTTAAGAATTTCCATGTTTTGAACTCTTGGCCCTTTGTTGCTTCAGCCGATTTTGGCTCCTCCTTGGGCTAGAAACATTGTTCTCTTGCTAGTCAAGAACTCCATTCATCCATTGAGAGGTAATATTTTTCCTAAACCCTAAAACATTGAATTCTAGGGTTAGAATAAAAATGAATGCTAAATGGGTAGTGTGTATTGGTATGGTGGTGTAGTATCGAGTATTGTGTGAAGAAGAACAAAGGAAGAAGAAAAGAGGAGAAGGAAAGGAAGAAGAAAGAAAACTAGAAAGAACAAGGTAAAATCTCTTACCTTGAGCTAGCTTGTATTGTGTATTGTAACAGTTTTTAAGTAAGTAAAATGAGTAATGAATTGAGTAATGAGTAGTAAGTGTATCGTAGTATAATGAAGAATGATATCGTAACAGTTTTGAAGTTTTTAAATGAGTTTTTAAAAGCTTGGGAAAACATTGGGTAGTAAGTGTGTATGTGTGCAGGATTTTATGTTGTTGTGGTAGTGTTGGAATTGTGAGAATGATGTATTGTGTAACAGGTTGAGAGAAGGAGTATTCGTGAGCTGAAATAATGTGTGGAGAATGTTAGAAATATAGGGGAGGCTATGTCAAAATTCATTTAGGAATTTGAGGACTTAGGCACATTTGTAACAGACTTGAAGAGTGTAAAATGGGTGGTTTAGTAGTTGTAACAGATTTTGAAAGAAGTAAGTTAAGAGAATGGAACTAGGATGTGAGTAATGTATTTTGGATGCTAGGAATAACATTAGTTGAGGGAGTATTGGAGTATAAGAGTTGAGAGGAAAATCTGTAGCATAATGAGGAGAACTAAAATCTGTAGCATTAGAGTAAAGGAAAATAATGTAAGTGTTGAATAGAGATGAGGAGGATTTTGTGTGTGTAGGAATGGGTAACAAGTATGGTGGGTGGACTAAGGTGATTTAGGGTGTCTAAATAGTGCTAAATCATGTGGGGAAGTATTGGTAAAGATTGGAGAAGCAATGGGTAAAGAATGCAATTGAAAACAAATTTTAAAACTGCAGTACTGGGGCCGACCGGACCTGCGACCGGACTTGCAAGGTCGGTCGGGCCCAGGTTTACAAAGGCGGGGAAAGCTTCTGGAGTCGACCGGACTTGCGACCGGACATGCAAGTCCGGTCGGACAGAAAAAAATTCTCCCGCCTGTAACCTACTGGAATGGACCGGACTTGCGACCGGACATGCAAGTCCGGTCGGCCAGGAAAATTTTCGTAATGTAAGCTACTGGAATCGACCGGACTTGCGACCGGACTTGCAAGTCCGGTCGAGTCTTCAAAAAAAAAAAAAAAAAAAGAAGAGTATTTTTATAATATGATTATAGCAATCATATGGACATGTATATATACATATATATGCCTATATACACATATGCATGTACATGTAGTACATAACAAATGAAATAGTAAGGTAAAATAAGAGTATGAGAAAGGAATGGTTTAATAACCAAGTAAGAAAGTAATGAAGTAACAAGTATACATTGTAAGTGCCAATGTAGGAGCAAGTTAGATCAATAATAGATCATTGATCATAATACTCCATGTATGTATAGGAATTCAATAGTTGATCATCAAAGGACCCGGTAGAACGTGAACGACGGTGAACGGTATGATTTCTTCATGCCCTGTATCCTAACTTGGTTACCCCGATTTGTGTGTTTGTGATCACCAACAAGATAAATGCATGAACCGGATTTATATTGCACATAATGTGTGTTTGAAACTATATTGTTCTTGTTTATTGCCCTTGAACATTTAGTTTGTATAATTCATGAAATGAATGAATGGAAATGAAGTGTACGTGTAAGTATGAGTACGTGTGTATTGTATGTATGTATGGAAAGTAAGTATGGACTTCTACTAATTCCTAACAACCTAACTCCTAACATGAGTAATGAGTAATGGAATGAGTAGAAGCCCGATATAGTTTCGGCCACGCGTGAGGATAAGGAACCACAAGAGGTTGGAACCGAATCCTGGCTATGATCTTCTCCTTGGACCAATTCCCTTTGTATGGGTAGCATCCTGGATTAGTGTGCCATCTTAAAGCCCGGTGGTGGGAGATAGTACTCCCTGCCCGGAGGTCATACCGACTTAACTGGAAGTAAAGTATGTAAGAATGTAAGTATTGTATTGTATTGGTCTTGACTATTGTGAGTCATTGATCCGGAGTAAATGTATTGAACACCCGATTAACCCGGGTGTGTAATGAGGCTAACTGGACCTTGTATGTATTGGGAAATTGTATCTCCGTAATGCGGTGAGTATTCGGTAAGTATGAACGGTGGACTTGCATTGTCCTCCATGCTGGTATGTATTGTGTAAGTATGCTTGATGAAATGAATGTATTGATTTGTGTTGTATAAAGCATGTATGTATGTATGAATGAAACGAACCGCATGTACTCGACCAAATAGTTGGCGTACCCTCGCTAGTACGCGGGGTATGCGGTTATCATATGCAGCGTAAGCTGACCCCCTAGGGGGAATGTTTTTATTCTACAGGTACCCGCGAGGCGTGAAGTAGAGTAAGCGCTGGATGTAATTCTTTTGGTAGTTAGTAGGATTTGAACGTGTACCGAGTTGTACACGGCTACGGCCTTTTTGAGTGGCCGGTGTACCATGTGGTACACCTTTTTGGGTATTGGACTTGAATTGGATAGTAAGAAGGATGTGTAAACCCTTCATTTTGGGAAGTAGTATTGGAATGTAATTTGTATAACTTATACTCGGTAATCAAATGTAAGTTAAGAATTTGGGATTGTAAAGTAAGTATGTATTTGGTTGATTCTAATCATCAGACCGATGGTAAGTAAGTAGTAGCCTTGTTAATCTTGGATGGTTAACGGCGTTGTATCACCCGCCGGGAGTAAGTAATATTCCGCTGCGAGTAAGGTAAGTATGGGAACGATTAGAGGATAATAGGATTAGCGGTTGGGGTGTTACAAAAAGTGGTATCAGAGCGAAGTCTCGCTCTGATGATTAGAAGTATTAAGTATAGTGATTACCGAGTTAGGATTTCAACCGTCTTAAGACGGATACTTAGAAACCTAACTAGGAACTACCGTTAGCAATAACGGATACCCTTGACGTCTGCAAAGACGATACATTGCTTGAATGAAGACCATGAGGTCATAGTATCACAACACTAATGTAATCCACTTGTTCAGATGTCAGGACGAGGTCGAGGCCGACCTAGAGGAGAGACATCTGACGGACCGGCGCGCAGACGATAGCTGAAATCGTCGCCGCCACGGTAGCACAGATGCTACCGGATAATCACCCTCTGTACAAACAACGCAGCAAAACCACAGCAGCAGCAACAACAGCAGCCCGACCCACCTCATCCCCGAGAAACGAATTGGGTAAAGCTCGCCGACCTTCGACCTGCTTTAGAGGCGAGAGCGACCCCGCCAAGCTCGAGGCCTACCTCTCCGAGATGGAGACGGCCTTCGAGACACTTGAGACTCCCGCTGGAGTCCGAGTGAGAATAGCTGCGTACTATCTGAAGACGCGGCTATGGACTGGTGGAAGCTCGTTAAGGCCGAGCACGTAGCTGATCCGGCATTCGGATGGGAAGCATTTACCTCTCTCTCTCCGATCTAATACTACCCCGAGCATGTCAAGACCAAGAAAAGGCTTGAGCTCGATGCACTTAAATGACCGAGAAGATGACGGTTGATATTACCGCACCTTCACCTCTCTTCTCCGACTTCTACCCGACCTTGGGTATACCGGCCAAGTCTTGGTCGACCGCTTCTACGGCGGATTGAGCCATCGACTCCGGTATGGCATGGGCTTCACTCCGGTTTACCTCCCTTCAGGTAAACAAGTTGAACCCTTAAAAGGCCATGAGTAATGTGAATTAGTATTCCTGTATGTAAATGTAACCTAATGCCTAAGTAATTCAGGAGTGTTACCACGCTGCATCTCGAGTTGAGATCACCTGCCAGCTGAGAGATGAGGAACAAGCGCTGAAGCGCAAGGTGAGCGGCAAGGGTAACCCCTCCGATGAACAAAACCAATCCAAACCCTGGAAGAAAAGGAAGGGGAAGCACTCCCACCAGCAGAAAAATACATCCGGAGACGGCGGTGCCCATGCTGAGAAGGGCAAGGCAACTGAGCCTTTACAGACAGATTGCCTACACCGCACCAGTGGCAGCTAAGCCACTGAGGTCTCAGCCCTACAGGGGTAAGAAACCGAAACCGAATTAGTACACTTGTGAAATTGTAAGTATATAGAGTATTGTAAGTATACCAAACCTTGCTAACTTGAAAGCTATAGGTTCTGGATTTGGCCAAGGAAAACCAATCTGATGGCCGCAGCTACATCTGCCGTAACTGCAACAAGGATCATCCCGGCACAGATTGCCAAGGAAGGGAGATCCGCTGCTTCAATTGTCAGAAACCGGGCCACCGTGCCAATGCATGCCCGGAGAATTCTAGGCCCAAGGGCAACTACCAGGGCTACAAGCAGCGTGAGGGCAAGGAAGCTGCATCTGGTGATGCTCATGCCCAGCATACCTCACAGGGACAGGGATCCCGAGGCCCGCAGAAGGGCGCACCGCAGAGGCAGCCCGCCCTACACATCATTGACCGTGATGGGACCGGGACTAAGTCCGGCCCAGGTAACTACCGTAACCTTTAATCCTTGAAAAGCATGTCTAAGTAGTGAAGTAACTGTATGAGTAAATGTATGAATGCGTAAGTACTTGAAGTATGAAATTGAGCATGAGTAGTAACATGGAAGTATGTATTGAGCATGAAATAAGAATTAGTAGCCTAGAACTTATTCTAGATGAATTTACCACCTTAGGGAAATTCCATATCTGTTACCCAATACCTTCAAACTCACCTCATGAAGAGACCGACATCGCCAACCACCACTTCAACAACGAACAGTGTCAGGTCATCCGCCCAGGTATGATTTATTAAAAGGATACCTGACACCCGAAGCACAAATTTCAATCATCCGACGATGCAACGAGTTAGGAACGGGTCCAGGAGGATTTTATACACCCGAATTCCCCGGTGGAGCTACAATGAAGCTGAAAATGATGTGCTTGGGAAAGGACTGGAACCCTTATACCAAGACATACCAAACAACGCGAGCAGGAGACGGAGCAACACCTCCAGCAATACCCCCAGAATTCCAAATGCTTGTCACACAAGCTGTGGAAATTGCACAACAATGTGAAGATGAACCAATCCCTGCACTTGAAGCAGATCTGTGTATCGTCAACTTCTATGAGAAAGAAGGACGACTTGGCTTACACCAAGACAAGGACGAGACAGCGGAATCTCTTGAACTAGGAGTGCCCGTAGTGTCTTGGTCCATTGGTGATGACGCCGTATTTTTGTATAGCGAGCGGAAGCGTGTGGACCTCGCAGAAAAATTGGTATTGAGATCAGGAGATGTTCTAATCATGGGTGGAAAATCAAGGTTGCTGTATCACGGGATCCAGAAGATCAAGTTGAATACGGCACCACCGGCAATAATCAATGCCACACACATGATACCAGGACGCCTGAACCTTACCTTTAGAAAGTATTAATTTTGTAGTAGCATGTAATCCAGTAGTAACGTGTATTAGAGACACAGTATGTATGATGGTTGGTTATTCAATAAAAGCAGTGTTGGTTATTAAATTCCACTTGCGTTCCACCATCTTTACTTATAATCTCATGAATCAATAGGTTGTGGACTCGGTACCGAAGGTAACCTGAGTATCCTCACCGAAGAACAAGCCGGCAAGAGCGGCACCATTCTAACGGGAACCTTCCCAGTAAACGGCATCGAAGCCTCAGTATTATTCGACTCCGGCGCCTCTCACACCTTCATATCGCCATCTCTTGCGAAGAAGTTGGGGCTAGATGCGGATGAGCTACCGAACTTCTTGGTTACTCTCCCATCGAAGGAGCGGGTACAATGTACCAAGTATTACAAATCAGCCACCATTCAAATCAAAGGTGAAGCGTTTCCCATTTCCTTCATCGAATTCAACGGATTGGGATTCGACTTAATTATTGGAATGAACTGGTTGGAGCGGCACAAGGGAGAATCCTATGCGCCGAGCACCGATTGCTGCTCAAGAGTCCATCTGGGGTCACTGTTTCATACCGCCAGAGACCGAAAGAGCCTTCAACTACAGTCATCTCCGCCATGGCAATGTATCGGGAGCTCAGAAAAGGGCATGAAGTGTATTTATGTCACGTGCAAGACCTGGAGAGAGATCCAGAGTTCAGTGACGAGGTAGCAGTAGTCTCAGAATTCCCCGATGTATTTCCGAAAGAGCTACCTGGTATGCCACCACAGAGGGCGGTAGAATTTGAAATCGATCTTGTACCGGGTACTGGTCCCATCGCTAGGGCACCATACCGTATGGCACCGGCAGAAATGGCAGAACTCAAGGAACAGTTACATGATCTTCTCGACAAAGGGTTTATACGCCCGAGCGTATCACCCTGGGGAGCACCGGTCCTCTTCGTGAAGAAGAAGGACGGTAGTCTCCGCCTCTGCATCGACTACCGCGAATTGAATGCGGTCACTGTAAAGAACAAGTACCCATTGCCACGCATCGACGACCTGTTCGATCAGTAAGGGAGCATCCGTCTTTTCTAAGATTGATCTCCGATCCGGTTACCACCAAATTGCTATCAAAGAGCAAGACATTCAGAAAACAGCATTCCGAACAAGATATGGCCACTACGAATTCACGGTGATGCCATTCGGTTTGTCTAATGCACCAGCCAAGTTCATGGACCTAATGAATCGGTTATTCAGTGATCAGCTGGACACTTCGGTAGTAGTATTCATTGACGACATTCTTGTGTATTCGAAGTCACCAGAAGAGCATGAAAACCACTTGAGAAAAGTACTTGAGACACTGCGCGAGAACCAGCTGTATGCGAAGTTCTCCAAATGCGAGTTTTGGCTAGATCAGGTATCATTCCTCGGTCATGTCATCTCGAGCGCGGGCATTTCAGTAGATCCATCCAAAATTGAAGCAGTGCGATCATGGCCTAGACCTAAGACTGTTACCGACATCCGGAGCTTTCTTGGTTTAGCCGGTTATTACCGGAGGTTTGTAAAGGACTTCTCGAAAGTCGCTAAGCCCATGACGGCATTGATGAAGAAAGATGCACCCTTTGTATGGACAGAGGAGTGCGAGCTATCATTTCAGAAACTGAAAGACTCACTGACCTCAGCGCCCGTCCTTACTCTTCCAGAGGGCACAGAGGGATTTGAGGTGTACTGTGATGCATCAGGCAAGGGTATGGGATGCGTACTCATGCAGCATGGCAAGGTAGTAGCCTATGCTTCTCGCCAGCTGAAAAAGCATGAGGAGAATTACCCGACACATGATCTAGAGTTAGGAGCCATTGTCTTCGCCTTGAAGATATGGCGACACTATCTCTATGGGGTAAGCATCACCATCTATTCCGACCACAAAAGTCTACAGTACGTATTCACCCAGAAAGAATTGAACCTAAGGCAGAGGAGGTGGATGGAGTTCCTCTCGGATTACGACATCAACCTCCAGTATAAAGAAGGGAAGGCAAACGTAGTAGCCGACGCCCTGAGTCGTCGAGCACACTCGCTCCATTCGCTACTCGCTTCTTCTAGCTTGGTTGACGAGGTGCGAGACGCTCAGTTGAGCGACCCTTACTTCACAGAGATCAGACAGAAAATTACAGATGGTACCTTCGAGCGCCGAAAGTACGACTTCAAACTGCACGAAGATGGTCTGATCCGTTTGAATGGCAGATTATGCGTCCCCCGAAGCAATGCTGAGCTAAGGGATCGCATTCTGCGTGAGTCACATTGTTCGACATTGCATGTCCATCCGGGAGCCTCTAAAATGTACAAAGACATGAAGAGGTACTTCTGGTGGTCAGGAATGAAATCAGACGTGACTGAGTATGTTCTGAGGTGTCTCACATGCCAGAAGGTGAAGTTTGAGCACCGAAGACCGGGAGGAATGGTGCAATCCATGCCCATTCCGGAGTGGAAATTCCATGACATCTCCATGGATTTTGTTGTTGGACTCCCACCTGCTAGGGGAGGACTCAACATGATCTGGGTAATAGTCGATCGCCTCACCAAGGTTGCCCGATTCATACCGATGAAGGACACCTGGAAGGTGGCGAAGCTCGCAGAGCTATTCGACAAGGAGATCATCCGACACCACGGAGTCCCAAAAACCATTGTATCTGACCGCGATACCAGATTTCTTTCGAGATACTGGAGAGCGACACGGGAAGCGCTGGTACTGAGTTGAAGCTTAGCACCGCCTTCCATCCACAGACCGACGGTCAGACAGAAAGGACCATCCAAACACTAGAGGATATGCTAAGGGCATGTGCCTTAGACTTCCAGGGGAGCTGGATTGAGAAGCTTCATCTTATCGAGTTTTCGTATAACAATAGCTACCATGCTTCGATTAAGATGTCGCCATTCCAAGCTTGTATGGTAGACCTTGCCGTACCCCGTTGTGTTGGGATGAGTCAAGCGAAGCGGTCATCATAGGACCGGAGTATTTGAACAAGTACAAGCTGAGTACAACAAATCCGAGCCAATATGAAGGCAGCCCAAGATAGACAGAAATCCTATGCGGATGTGCGACGACGCGACCTTGAGTTCGCCGTGGGCGACCAAGTGTTCCTGCGTGTCTCACCTATGAAGGGTGTCTTCCGATTTGGCCAGAAGGGCAAACTGAGCCCGAAATTTGTAGGCCCGTATGCCATTACCGAGAGGGTTGGAGCCGTAGCTTATAGGCTAGCATTGCCTGAAGAATTGGGGCGTGTTCATGATGTCTTTCATGTATCACAACTCAAGAAATACATAGCCGATCCCTCTCATGTATTAGAACCCGAACATCTATCCCTAGAGCCGACCATGAGATATGTCGAGACTCCACTGCGAATCCTTGATACCAAGACAAGAGACACTCGCCATAAATCTGTACGAATGGTGAAGGTCTTGTGGTCTAACCACGACGTCGAGGAAGCGACTTGGGAATTAGAGGACGCCATGAAGGCGAAGTACCCGAATCTATTCGTAGACTAGAGGTCTAGTATCCGTATAGCACGGAGGGTACGGGGCGTACCCCTTTTAAGGGGGGTAGAGCCTTTTGCTTTTGCATTGCTTCGGGTTAGCATTGCATAGTAGGTATGTATGTAATTGTATTTTGGTTGGCACATGTAGTGCTATTGTATTGTATTGGCACAAAGTAGTGCTAGCAGTATTTGGTATGTAGTACGATGTGTATGGTATGTATGTAATGAGTAATGCATTTGTGTTGTACGGTATATGACACGAATGACATTGTGAAGTATTGCGAATGTATTGTGGATTGTATGAATTGGATGGAGCATTGTGTATGGCATTGAATGAAGTATTGTGTATGGATTGAGTATGTGTATGGTATTTGAACTGAGTATGTTGTATGGTATTTGATTGTGTGCTGGTAGTGTAAGAATTGTGAACACCTTGTACGGTGGTAGTAGAATGTCAAATGAGTAGAAACGGTAAACTGTAACCTTGAGCAACTTTGAGGGCAAAGTTTCTTAAGGGGGGTAGATTGAAATACCCCGTAATTAAAAACAGTGATTAATTAGGCTAATTATATTTTTAAAGGCTTAATTACACTTAAATAAATACGAGGGAACAAATCCCGAAGAAAACGGACCTTTAAAATGGGTTAAAAGCATAAACGAACCTTAAAGCGCGTTTTTCGAGGAAACCGGGAAAACGTGACTTTAAGCGGGTCAAATAGACTCGTAACAATTTTGGTCAACTAAATAGTCACTAATAAATATTAGTGAAGCTTTAGAACCAATAAAATTAATTAAACGAGAAAATTCCGGAACGGGTACCGGTTAGTGAAAACTGTAACAACCGGTAAGTTGTGGGGTAAGAGTACAAATAAAGAAACTTAGTGTGTCCATTTTTGCAAATAAGGAAACTAAAAATCTGTGTGTGAGGGGTGTGGACCGATTTCCCTCCCTCTCTCACTTATTTAATAACTCCTAATACACTAAAGGACAAAAAGAATAAGTAAAAAGCAAAAATTTAACACTCTCTCTCCTCACAACCCATCCCCCCTTGCTCTCTCACGTAGCCCCCTCCTCTCTGTGCTCCCTTCTTCTTCCTTCAGCCCTCCATGGCGATTTGAAGAGTAAGTGCAGCCCTCCTCTTCTCTTCCATTTTTGAGTGACCAAACCACCTCCAAATGCAATAAAAATCACACCACTAGAATCCCCTCGGCAAGGAGAGCACTTCCATCTTTCCAAAAATCGAAAAAGACCATTTTCGTTTTGAGGGTTTCCACCATTTGAAGATTCAAGTCCACCATTAGAAGCACCTTCACCTCCTCTTCATCTTGAGGTAAAAAGAATTCCGAAAATTCATTGTTTCTAGCTCTCATTAGCATTTTAAGAATTTCCATGTTTTGAACTCTTGGCCCTTTGTTGCTTCAGCCGATTTTGGCTCCTCCTTGGGCTAGAAACATTGTTCTCTTGCTAGTCAAGAACTCCATTCATCCATTGAGAGGTAATATTCTTCCAAAACCCTAAAACATTGGATTCTAGGGTTAGAATAAAAATGAATGCTAAATGGGTAGTGTGTTATTGGTATGGTGGTGTAGTATCGAGTATTGTGTGAAGAGAACAAAGGAAGAAAAAGGAGAAGGAAAGGAAGAAGAAAGAAAACTAGAAAGAACAAGGTAAAATCTCTTACCTTGAGCTAGTTGTATTGTGTATTGTAACAGTTTTTAAGTAAGTAAAATGAGTAATGAATTGAGTAATGAGTAGTAAGTGTATTGTAGTATAATGAAGAATGATATCGTAACAGTTTTGAAGTTTTTAAATGAGTTTTAAAAGCTTGGGAAAACATTGGGTAGTAAGTGTGTATGTGTGCAGGATTTTATGTTGTTGTGGTAGTGTTGGAATTGTGAGATGATGTATTGTGTAACAGGTTGAGAGAAGGAGTATTCGTGAGCTGAAATAATGTGTGGAGAATGTTAGAAATATAGGGGAGGCTATGTCAAAATTCATTTAGGAATTTGAGGACTTAGGCACATTTGTAACAGACTTGAAGAGTGTAAAAATGGGTGGTTTAGTAGTTGTAACAGATTTTGAAAGAAGTAAGTTAAGAGAATGGAACTAGGATGTGAGTAATGTATTTTGGATGCTAGGAATAGCATTAGTTGAGGGAGTATTGGAGTATAAGAGTTGAGAGGAAAATCTGTAGCATAATGAGGAGAACTAAAATCTGTAGCATTAGAGTAAAGGAAAATAATGTAAGTGTTGAATAGAGATGAGGAGAATTTGTGTAGATTGTGTAGGAATGGGGTAACAAGTATGGTGGGTGGACTAAGGTGATTTAGGGTGTCTAAATAGTGCTAAATCATGTGGGGAAGTATTGGTAAAGATTGGAGAAGCAATGGGTAAAGAATGCAATTGAAAACAAATTTTAAAACTGCAGTACTGGGGCCGACCGGACCTGCGACCGGACTTGCAAGGTCGGTCGGGCCCAGGTTTACAAAGGCGGGGAAAGCTTCTGGAGTCGACCGGACTTGCGACCGGACATGCAAGTCCGGTCGGACAGAAAAATTCTCCCGCCTGTAACCTACTGGAATGGACCGGACTTGCGACCGGACATGCAAGTCCGGTCGGCCAGGAAAATTTTCGTAATGTAAGCTACTGGAATCGACCGGACTTGCGACCGGACTTGCAAGTCCGGTCGAGTCTTCAAAAAAAAAAAAAAAAAAAAAAGAGTATTTTTATAATATGATTATAGCAATCATATGGACATGTATATATACATATATATGCCTATATACACATATGCATGTACATGTAGTAGTACATAACAAATGAAATAGTAAAGGTAAGAAAGTAAAAATAAGAGTAGTGAGAAAGGAATGGTTTAATAACCAAGTAAGAAAGTAATGAAGTAACAAGTATACATTGTAAGTGCCAATGTAGGAGCAAGTTAGATCAATAATAGATCATTGATCATAATACTCCATGTATGTATAGGAATTCAATAGTTGATCATCAAAGGACCCGGTAGAACGTGAACGACGGTGAACGGTATGATTTCTTCATGCCCTGTATCCTAACTTGGTTACCCCGATTTGTGTGTTTATGTGATCACCAACAAGATAAATACATGAACCGGATTTATATTGCACATAATTGTGTTTGAAACTATATTGTTCTTGTTTATTGCCCTTGAACATTTAGTTTGTATAATTCATGAAATGAATGAATGGAAATGAAGTGTACGTGTAAGTATGAGTACGTGTATTGTATGTATGTATGGAAAGTAAGTATGGACTTCTACTAATTCCTAACAACCTAACTCCTAACATGAGTAATGAGTAATGGAATGAGTAGAAGCCCGATATAGTTTCGGCTACGCGTGAGGATAAGGAACCACAAGAGGTTGGAACCGAATCCTGGCTATGATCTTCTCCTTGGACCAATTCCCTTTGTATGGGTAGCATCCTGGATTAGTGTGCCATCTTAAAGCCCGGTGGTGGGAGATAGTACTCCCTGCCCGGAGGTCATACCGACTTAACTGGAAGTAAAGTATGTAAGAATGTAAGTATTGTATTGTATTGGTCTTGACTATTGTGAGTCATTGATCCGGAGTAAATGTATTGAACACCCGATTAACCCGGGTGTGTAATGAGGCTAACTGGACCTTGTATGTATTGGGAAATTGTATCTCCGTAATGCGGTGAGTATTCGGTAAGTATGAACGGTGGACTTGCATTGTCCTCCATGCTGGTATGTATTGTGTGTAAGTATGCTTGATGAAATGAATGTATTGATTTGTGTTGTATAAAGCATGTATGTATGTATGAATGAAACGAACCGCATGTACTCGACCAAATAGTTGGCGTACCCTCGCTAGTACGCGGGGTATGCGGTTATCATATGCAGCGTAAGCTGACCCCCTAGGGGGAATGTTTTTATTCTACAGGTACCCGCGAGGCGTGAAGTAGAGTAAGGGCTGGATGTGAATTCTTTTGGGTAGTTAGTAGGATTTGAACGGTGTACCGAGTTGTACACGGCTACGGCCTTTTTGAGTAGCCGGTGTACCATGTGGTACACCTTTTTGGGTATTGGACTTGAATTGGATAGTAAGGAGAGGATGTGTAAACCCTTCATTTTTGGGAAGTAGTATTGGAATGTAATTTGTATAACTTGGATACTCGGTAATCAAATGTAAGTTAAGTATTTGGGATTGTAAAGTAAGTAGTATGTATTTGGTTGATTCTAATCATCGGACCGAGATGGTAAGTAGTAGTAGCCTTGTTAACCTTGGATGGTTAACGGCGTTGTATCACCCGCCGGGAGTAAGTAAATATTCCGCTGCGAGTAAGGTAAGTATGGGAACGATTAGAGGATAATAGAAGGATTAGCGGTTGGGGTGTTACATCATTACATACGGAAATGTAACTTTTACCTACGGAATATTCCGTCTGTGATACTGCTGTTTTCTTGTAGTGCAAGATCGGTCCCTTCTATAGCTGGAACTTCGTCACCTTCAAGAGTGGGGACGAAAAGATCAATTACTATGAAATGATGGATGCGGCTGTCGATGCGGCTAAGCAGCTCTTGGGAGATGCTGCCCCTTCTACGAAGCGCTCTAGGCAAGAAGTCGGAGATGACCAAGCTGGTCAGTCGAAGAAAAAGAAAAGGTTGGAATCCCCCGAACGTGCTAACGTCGGATTGCCAGGTACATGGCACGCGAGTCCAAAGTCTGGGCGCCGTGTCTTTCTTTCTCTCACCCCCGGTTCGGATCTAGACCTCGGTTCTCGCCCGGAGCGGGAGTCCAGTCATCCGACCCCAATTTGTGAACAGTTTCCTGACTTGTCGGGTTATTTTTCCTCAGATCCTGCCCGAGAAAACATCTTGGATGCCACAGGGCTCCAGACAGGTCCTCCGGCTGTACAAGGTTTTTCGATCAATTCCTCTTTTTTATGTCTTTCCTCTTTTCTAAACAGCGCTTTCTTGCTTCTGGCCGTGTGTGTGTGTTATCGATTCTTCTAATAGCGATTTTGTGTCTGGTTTTGGTTACTGCGGCAGCCCCTGTCCTTGTCAGGCACAAGCTAAAGAAGAAAACTACATCAAAGCCAAAGGCACCGCTACCAGGGGTATCAGGGGAGGAACAAACCTCCGGCGGCCCTGAAGCCTCAGTCTCATTTTCTATTGATGTTGTTGCGGCCAAGGATGCAGCGCGAGAAAAGACGATGGAGTACCGGCTGGTGCCCGAAGATCCTGAACTTCTGAGCAAGCAAAGGGAGGACATCATGGCTTCTTCTTCTCCTCCTCCTCCTCCTGCCCAGGAGTCCTTCACCGGTCCTTCCCAGAAGGAAGAATGGTTTTACCATCGTGGGCACCCTCTTCCTCTGATCTCCTGCGAATCCGCTAAGTATTCTGCTGTCTGGAAGGAGGCAATAAAGAGGTCCGGCCATCCAGACGGGATCTTTGCTCCTCCGGCAACCGTTACTGCTACTAAGGAAAGATTGCGGATGGGAGATGGGGGAGCAGATGCCATTATGCGGCACTCCCTCCCAATAAAAGATGTGTTTGATTTTATGTGGGAGGGAATCTTTCGGGTTGGTGTACATTCCTTAAATTTTTTTTTTATATTCTCTTTTCGTTTTGTTTTGCTTTCTTTTTGATTTTGCGAATTGTGCTGCTCATTTTAGGTGATGTCCATGGCCCAGAGTGCTGAGGTTCACTCCGGCAACCTCCAGTCCAGGCTCCGCTATGAGGAGAGCCGAGCTGACAATGCTCAATAGGAATTGAAGCTTACCCGTTCTTCACATGATGCCTATATCGATCATATTCACTATGAGATTGATCTGAAGGTGAAGGAAAGGACTGAGGTGATAAACAAATAGCTGCGGCTGTCTCGGCAGGAATGCGTCCGTCAGCGCGACGAATATGAGCTTCAATTGAAGAGTCTTCGAGAAGAGAATCTTTCTTTAAAAGGCCGGATCCTGGAAGCTAACGAAACTTTGATAGAGGTACGAAACCGTCTTGCTTTCGGAAAAGATGAGCTGTCTCAGGCCTTCTCTGACCTAGACGTTTTGTTGAATCAGGTGCGTTCCGCTCACCGGAATGAGGTGGCTTCCCTCTAGGCTGATAAGTCTTTTCTCTCTGAGGAGAGGAACTCTTTTAAATAGGAGGTCGAGGAGCTTGAGCTGGAGAAGAAGGCCCTTGAACAAGAAAATAAAGCCCTTGTAGAGGAGAAGGGAAAGCTTATTCAGGAGCTCAACTGCTCGTCGGAAGAAAAGGCCGCACTGGAGGAGCATTCAAGGACTTCTTTTGAACAAGAGAAGCAATCTCTGCTTCAGGATTGCTCTACTTTAGAAGAGGAGAATAAAGTTCTTGCTGCAGAAAACGCCGCCTTGACAAGCGAGAAAGCCAGACTGGAAGAGAAGGTAAAAAACTTGGAGAAAGCCATGTCTCGCCTCCAAATTGATAATACTGAGCCGTCGAACCAGGGTAAGTCCTCGAATTCTATTTTTCCGTTACTTCCTTCTCCTCTCTTTATTTCTTAACTTTCTTGTGTTCCGGCTAGGCTTGAGCTCCGCCAACCTTCTGAAGCATGTCCGGAAGCTGAACGATCGTGTAACACCCCTCATAACAAATACGTAATAGTCGCTCACGTGAACAGGAATTAAAGGCGTCTCACAGCGGAAGGAATTACAGTAATAGAACTCACATGGGTGTTACTTGCCACCACTCGCCCATACGAGTGATGTAGCAGTACAACATCTTAACAAAATTAAACATAAAAATACAATCCGCAGTGACAACGAGATACCACCTACATTTCTATCTAAGTATCAAAAGCGCAACTACTGTGAGCATCTAAACATAATCCAAATCTTACGACCCCTTTCCAGTGGAATCATTTAATACATAACGAGGTATGAACGGTGAATCTAAATCAACAACGTCCTAACTACTCAGTCCCGCACTTTGGCTTCAACGTGTTCAGCAACCTGCACAATAAGTGTAGTCTCAGCGATAGACGCTGAGTATGCCGGATCTGGACCCTATTGGTCACTTGTCATTTTTAACCGTCTTGATAGTAGATTGATTTCATGCTTTGTCATTTTACAGATATAATAAATACTGTAACAACATGCATGATTATATAATCATTCATCCAATCCAAACAGTCATATATGGATATACACATTACTGTCATACATCATACAATACAATGGCATTGAGAACTCATTCATCGTATATTAACATCATCACATAGTACATCACTCGGCCCTCCGGGCCTTCACATATCATTTGTTTAGGTTAGCACAGTCGGGCATCAGTTAGGACAACCCGAACTATACTCACTTGGACAGTAGTCCCACGTACACACAAAGGTGCTCACTGCCCTGATCATCCGAAGACTCTGGGACTTATTCACTTTGCCTTTGTAAAGGCGTCCATTTAGGTGGCCAAGGGCCTGGTGCCAACGGTAGCACACTCCGCCTGACGATCTATCTAGGCTCGATCAGGATTACCTAGGGAAAACCCGATACGGGATAACCCAAGAGATCTCTACGCACGACCAGCAGCCAGTGACTGTCTGGATTAAGGTACATCATCACATTCATTCACACTCCACTGTTAGCTTTGTTAGTTAGATAGTCAGTTACAGTTTTAGTTATGGAGTACATCACTTAATTTGTTGGCTGCCCTATGGGTTTTACGCATGCCTAGAATTTTTCTAGGTAACATTCACGTTCGAGTTAAAGCTCTAGAGACCGACAATGTCGTGTCCCGTTCCTAAGTATTTTACTTAGGTTATAACTACATACTTGTAATACTTAGCGTATTAGTTCAAGCAACAGTGGTCACAGTCACACATTTCGCATATGTAGTTTTGTATAAGTCGATCTATAGTCGACGTAGTATTAGTCCCGTAGGACGTTCGTGCATAAATAAATAATGCAGTGAACATAACTACACATCACACACATAAATCACATACATACATACATTCACACAAGTTATTTATCAAATAAATCCGAGCCCGAGGATTTCCTCAGGACAACCCGGATCAAATCCCTTTACATACCGTACACAGTTGACTAGATCCATGCAGTGCAGACCACTAGAGCTTTCGAGCGCGTACGTCGGGAATGCGATCTAGTAATACAAGGAACACTAAGCGTCAATCCACATGACAGCACAATTCGGTATTTCCAAATAATGTTTGAAATCCCAATACTATGTCCCCAGACTTAACGTTTGTTACTAGTTAAGGTATCGTTACTTAATAATCCCCTTACCCGTTGTGTGAGTTAGTTCTCGGTTTACATTAGAGCATGTAACACTGATTTCCTAATCTTTCCCAAGTGTTTATAAGTTCACCTAATAGTATTAGAGGTGTTTTAGGTTCCATACCCACTCAGTCCATTCCTTATAACCCCTTGAAGTAAGGTTCCACAGCAGTGACAGTTTAATACAATCTGAAACCTCATCTTGGTGAAATTTCCAATTAACCTAGCAGTTTAATGCACCCACCTGTCTTCTAGATTTTTTCCAAGTTGTTTACAATCCTCTTTAAGTGTGTTAGCTAGGTTTGAGGTCCATTACCCAACCATTACTACCTTCACCCTGATCCTGAAAGAAAAAACGTATGCAGGAGCACACGGTTCCAGAATTGAAAACTGAAACACTAGAAATGGGAATATTCTTTTATTTTCTTTCCCTTCTTCTGTTTTGCTTTTCACTCATGGACCTCGTGTTTTCTTTCTCCCCGTCTGTTTAGTTTATGGGTTAGGTGTTTTAATTCAGCACTAACTCCACAACAGCCCATGGCAGTAGAGTCTATACCTCTAACACATTTTTACGCAAGTCTGTAGCACTGAAAAGAAGCTGAAACATATTTATGTTTACTCCTCTATTCTTAGTGCATCAGGTTAGTGTTTCTTTTCTCCTAAAACATCCTCACGCACTGGTGACTTAGACATGTGTATCAACCTGGTTTTTAAATGCTCGTTTAACTCCAGAGTAACTCATACTACCCTGGGAAAGTTAGTGTACAGAATCTAGGACAGATCACAGAACTGAAATCTGGGCTGATATTTATTTCCTGTTATTGTTATTAATCTATCTCTTAAATTCTCCCTAAGTACTCATAGACTAACTTAAGTGGGTTAGTAATAGTTGAATCCAAAACAAACCCAGGACAACACTAAGAACACCATTGAACTTCATTATACAGAAGCAAAACTGATACATCCCGAAATTGAAACTAAAATATAAACTGATTTCTTTCTTCTTTCTCTCTGGTTATTCATGGTTTTGGGTTTTCAGTCTCTCCCTAGGTTGTTTAACTGCTTAATTAGGTATTCTACACAATTTGAACCTCTAAACAATTTGAAACAGCCAGAACCAAACCTTTGAAAGGTCATTGAACAGAACTAAGAATAAACTGCAACCTGAAGCTGAAATCTGATATTTTCTCCTGTGTTTGCAGTTGTTCACGATTCTGGTTTAGAGTTTCCTTTAGGTTGCTTAGCTATTTAGTTAAACCTCTTAGTACAGTTTAACCTTCAAAACAGGCCTACCATTTAGTTGTTTCAGTTCCTGAAAGTTGATATACAGAAAGGTCAGGATTTCAGAAAACTGAAATCTGACTGATAAGTTCTTTTATATTGTTTTCCTTCTGCTCTCTTATCTGATTTCACACTTCCCAAACTATTTAGCTTCCTGGGTAAAGATCTTAACATGATTTTTATCCCTAAACTAAGGCCACGACATCATGGCTAATGCCACTGAGGCTCATTATTCAGGACTGTGTTATTGCCGAAACAGAATCTGAAACTGATTCATTTTCTTGTTTGGTTCTCTGTCTGTTTCTTATGTACTGATTTATAACTTCCTCCAACCGGTTACACACTTAGTTAAGTCAATTTAGAAGACTCTAAGTCCATTCTCAACCCAAGAAGCAACACACACACACCTCTGAGAAATTCTTTACACTACACCTGAAACCTGCAAAGATTGAAACTATAACACTGATAACTTTCCTTATGTATTTTTTTTGTTTGTTCACGAATGAGCCCTCTAGTTTACCTCACTTACCAAGAGTATTCTCAGTAGTTTAAGTTTAAAACCAACCCACAACAACAAAGGATATACCCTGAGAAGTGAGTGTACAGGAAACACCAGAGTTTAAGAAACTAAAACTGTTACATAAACTAGCACTGTTTTCTTCTGTTCTTTTACTTTGATTCAAGTTTTTCAAGTTACTGTCCCATTCAGTTGAGTGGCTCCCCATGATGTTACTTCAAGAACAGACCTATAACTACACGGTCTGCACTTCTAAGGTTTCTTTACTCAACATTCGTAGATCTGAAAACAAAACAGGAATCAGGAAGTGTGAACTGCTGATTTCCCCTCCTATGATTTCCATCCTACAGAGGCGACAGGTTGGTTTCTGTTTCCTTTTGACTCACTCCTATACTTGGACAGCTCAAACAGGTGTGTTTACAACGTGGTATATGTATCATTAACCCAATGCCATTCCAGGACAGCAAGAATACTGAGAGCCTTGTTACAGAATTGAAATACCTAATAACAGAAGTCGACAGATGGGTTTTACATATATATTTTTTTGATCAAGACATGGGTTTAGGAGTAGCTCACCTGTTGAGTATCTTGGCTGATTCTTGGGTGTATCGTGGGACTTACAACACCTTGGTCAGTTTGACTACACTAGAACGAATTACTCAGAGGTTAAGACGGTGATAACTCAAAGGAAGGGACATGGTTATCAAACTGAGACAGACATGGTCTTTACCTTGTTTCTTTTCTTTTTCCATGAGGATGGTACAGCAAGGGAGACTACTTGGTCTTGCTCCTTCACCAAGTACTGAGGCCTATACACTGGTCTACTACGTGAAGAAAACAGGAAAGGGAATTGTTTAGGCCCAGCTATGGTTATAACCGATACAACAGTGAAAAGGAAAAAGATGTGGTGTAGCTCGCGTGAAGAAGCAGTGGACAAAGAGGCCTAGTGCATGCTGGGGTTTGCTACCGAAATGGAAGAGTTCAAGCTGGTTTTATGCAGTCTTACCTTGAGAAGACAAAGGGGCTGGCTTCCCTTCTTCCTCTGTTTTTCAACCGAACTTCCACTGCTCTAGCTCCCAATATCGGTCTTTGCTGCTGGGTATACATGATCACGGTTAGCTCTTAGAGATAGAGAACTCATAGGAGAAGGGTGAGCATGTTAGTCTTGGAGACTTACCTAACTATCGAGCTGCAACCAGGGACGTTGGGGGCTGCTCTCGGTGGAAGGTGGAGAAGGTGAAGGTACTGAAAGGAGGAGGGAAAGCGATGATAATGTGATAGAAGTAGGCAATTGTGGCATGGGAATTTCCTCTAATCGAAGTGGTTAGTTCCTAGGTGACAGGGTTGTCGGGTGAGACCAGAAGGAATGGTGCACATGGATTTGCCATACTCCAGGTACGTACTGTGCGTTAATTTATTTTGTTCGAGTAGTGTTGAAACCAAGAAGAAGAAAGAATCGGTAAGGCTTGTTTGGTCCTTCCTTTGTAATTACAATGGGCATACTACTAGTCTCAACTCGTTGGTCTACATTACCGAATTCGAGCTCAGCTCAATCGGTTAAGGCTTCGGGATAGGTATGAGAGGTCTCGGGTTCAAATCCCGACTAGAGCATGTTTGCTCTTTCCCCCTTTTTTTGTTTCAGCCTCTTTTGTATCTATTTCTTGTATATGTATGCGACTGTATTAATATGTCACACTATTTGTTATATGCACATATGTATATGCGGCTATCTGTTATGTCACGTTACTAGTTATACACATATGTGGGTACGACTATTTTATTTGTCGCGTTTTAGTTATATATACAACGTTATAATATTGTAACGTTGTGTATATGTACATATATATATATATACGTGACCGTATTAATATGTAACGCCATCATATTTTCGGACATGTATATGCTCGTACTAAATTTAATTGTTCGTTTGTTCACAAATTGTTACATGCTCATAATAATGTAACATATCCCCCTTAATTTAGACCTTACGCCAAAAGGCTTTATATGCTTAATTGTTTAGGCCTTAAT
The DNA here is from genome assembly GCA_023374045.1 of Limonium bicolor. Lineage (NCBI taxonomy): Eukaryota > Viridiplantae > Streptophyta > Magnoliopsida > Caryophyllales > Plumbaginaceae > Limonium > Limonium bicolor. The sequence continues at coordinate 83,788,473 of CM041778.1, forward strand.
GTAATCAATTATATGTTAAAATCATGTTTATTAAGTAGGGGTATTTCAATCTACCCCCTTAAAAAGACTTCGTCCCGAAGTCGCTTTATTTAAATAGGTGTATTAAAACTACCCATATAACCCCATAATGTATATCTATGTGATATATCATTTATACACATTGTATTGCACTTATACAGCACATAGCCATCATTTGTGGCGTTAATTCAAACATATATGGATATAGGCGATCCATCAGCACCATCATTTCCTATCAGTTCTACCAATCCTGACAACCTCCCCGAGGTGTCCACACCATGCCGTCATTACACATTCCATATCTAAGGATTTATTTTGTATCCAGACTATACCATGTGTAATCAATCTACAAGGTACTATAAATATATATATCCCGCATATCATAAAGAACAGTACTACATTCATGGATGTAGACACATCATTTCAACAAGTATTTCATAAGATACATACAACAAGTGCACATTTCACACAAACAAATCCACCACTTACGGCCCGCGTACCCAACAACACCAACAAAATGAACAAACAACATCACAAACAACATCCAACAATCAACATCGTGTGCCTCGCACACCCACAACTATTGTATGCCCCGCATACGAAATAATAGAATTTAGTGCAAACATGTGCACAGCCAAGAGGCTCTACCCCCCTTAAAAAGGGTTACGCCCCCGTACCCCACAAGTATTCGACAGCTGCTCCACAAGGAGCGCTGGATACTTGGCTTTCATAGAGGTGTTTTCACCTTTGGAGTAGATTATTCTCATATCAGAGAGACGGGTATGACTCTAGCCCCTTCGGGCTCTTAAATATATAAAGGGTGAGACGTATTTGTGCTCTCTCCCAAGTCCGTTCTAATGGGCCCACTCGCTCTGTATGAGGTGCAGACCCATGAACATAGGCTCAATTTCCCTCTTTTCATTACTGTGCATCCTCTTATTTGGATCACTAGCATACATTCGTGTGTCTTCTCCCACTGATATTCAGTTTGAGGTATAATATGACATTGGCTCTTGTTAGTACTTGGTGCTCTTTGCACTTGTCTTGGTAATACCAAGACGTACCAGCCTACATGTCCACGTAGATGATGATTGTCATCCGTGTCTCCTGGTGGTTTTGTTCCAGAGTAATACACTGTTGTAGTTCTTTGATACACACTCTTGTTGATATCCATTGCATCTTTCTGTATTTCTACTAGATTAATAGCACAAGTGCAATACCAAAACACTCAGTCCTACAGAGTGCAGAGGCGTAAACTCTCAGCAGCTAATATCTAAAGAGTTAAACAGATAAGATGAGCGAATCATCATGTGAGTGGTACATTCCAAGTCCATTATTCCTTCTTAAGGTATCTGCTATCATTTAGCTTGTCCCTCATCATTGCGTAGTCACGCGTTTATGTTCACATCATCTGGTAGATTCCTCTGGATTGCAAGAACTTGCATGATCCTTATGAGGGTTCTACGTATTATTCGTCCATATAGTGGTCTCTTGTTTCTGTCATCTGCCTCGTCATCTTCGAAGGGTCTCCTTATCTTCACTGTGTATCTCGCTACTCTGTGTCGTAGGTTCTGGTTCCTCTAGCCCGTTGGTTATTTGCGGTTCTTCTCGTCCATTTGAGGTGATCTGCGTCACTGTCCGTAGCACGGAGTTGACTACTTCTCGTGTTCCTAACACTACTTGTCTACATGCATGGGGTACCATACTGATACATTACTACTTACCTGACTAACCTATAAATAAGTCTGTCAGGCCCACATGCTCCTATCGGAGTGCGGTCGTCCCATGTCTCGTTTAGTAAACTGGTAGTGTCCGTCACACGACTATTGTGAAGTATTCTATTGTCAATCTCCCTTTTGATGGATGTCCTTGTTGTAGTTTGATGTTGATTGGTCCGCAATGTTGGTTATCTTGTCGTAGATTCTAATGTTCTAGCAGTATGGTGGTAAGGTGGTTGGAACATTATTTTTGTTCCCTGGACTCATGTCCTTAGTAACATATTAGTGGTAGCACTTGGTTGCTAACCAGTTGAACGTTGAACGTTGATTCGTCTGTATGGTTGCAATCGTTTATGTAATATTGGTGCTGAGGTAGCAATGTCAGTTCTCCTATCTCGATCTCCATGAGTATATACATAATTCTTTCCTCCAATTTTAATCATTATCATATCTTACCTATGCTTCCCGATATGGCGTAGGGTAAGTTCTCATACTTGGGTATTTATACGCGTTCACTGTTCCGTTTAATTGGGTGTATTGTAGATTGCATGATTGCTTGAGCATCTTGGCTCTTTACTTCCCAACCATTCTCATTGATGGTACTGCAAATGAGTTGTTTTTACAAATACTATAAGTGAATCCTTGTATGCCACTTCTCCTAAGATCAGGTTCGTCCATTAGGACTGAACATTTATCACTATTAGTGATTAACATTACATGCTGGTATATACTCCTGGTATTCAGCTAGTAAGTAATGTCTTTGTTGTTACTTATTGTTTAGTGCTAGTTACTTGTAACTGCAGTTATTTATTTTTCAAGTGCGCGGTTTGGCGCCTGTTAGTAATTCATCATTGTTATTCACATTGCTTACGGTATGTACCGTAGCTCCATTGCTTCATTATATTAACTTAGACATTGTTACGTTAGTAATATGCCTTGAAAGGTAATTGGAGTCGGTGTTCCCGGTCTCCTGAGCTTATGCCCCTTATTTGTACATTAGATGCTTGCTTATTTACGCTATTTAGCGTTTGATTTGTGTGTTCTGTGATATCGATTAAGGTTTTACATTTTTTTCTCATCACTGACAGTCGTCACAGTAGTAAACGACATGTCTTTAACATATATTGATACTTATCGTTTTCTTTACATGGCGGGACGCCCATGGCGGTAGCCCTTCTTCTACTTAGAACTTGTTTCATAATCGGTATGATATTGATAATACATATTAATTTAATCTTGATGTTGATTAGTTGTAATTGTACATAACAGTATATGGCACTCCTTGGTAAAGGTGGTGCTCAGAGGTGGTAATTACTCACGCGTTCAGCGTTGATTCGCGTTCATTGTTGCGAAGGTATTGGTAATAGCCGTATTACGGTAGAGTTGTTCTTTTCACTCTTGGTCCATCTGTGGACTGATACATTTTTCTAATTCTCTTGTGTTCATCACGGGTTGGCGTATACATGAATATAGTTAGTAACCTATAAGTTACATTTATTATAAAGTTAAAATGTTATAACATATGATGTGTATAATATTTTATTAAATATGTGGCAATATTGTAATCATGGAAAAATATCAGGGGTTGATGGAAACAAGAATTTTGATGTATATGCCTTTCGGCAATAATAGTTTTTATTAAGGTATGGGTTACAGTTTAATGAGAAAATTGAATTTATAGGCTAAGGTATATAATATAACCTTAGGAATTATCAATATATATGTCCTGAAATGTTACAGAATATTAAGATAAAGTTCTTAATATATTGCATAATATAATGCATCAATCAAATAATCATCGTACATCAAGATGATGATGAAAATGTGACATAAAATATAAGAGAATAAATCATGAGATATAAATGTAAGTGAATAAATATAAATACTGCGCATACGATATAGTTGGAAACTGTATGGCAGCGATCGTTATACGATCGTATTCCCTTCATAGTTTTATTTGTATGATTAATATATATACAACGTAACTGTTAATCGCAAGTTTCCTTTGCTAGTTGTTTGTAACTAGGATACTGCAGTTTTGTTTATCCTTACTATAATTAATGTTGGCAACTTGTGAAGAGTTTCAGGAGTCATACGACTCTGGTGTGATCAGCACCAGTGTTGCACTAGCCTTTCACCCCAATTTGTGGTTGGCTTTCCCTTGATCCCCGGGAATCAGGTTTCACCGTCCACTTCCAATTCAGCCATTTAATGGTTTGTTAATTAAATTATGTTATCTTGGCTCTCAGCCTGTGTCATTTGACTCGTCTTGCTTAATAGTTATAATTGTAATGGGCTGGTGTGCCATTTTCATTGCGTTATTCGGACTCTAGAGGTGGTCCGAGACGTTGTTTCTTCCGGTTCCCTCGTATCTTAGAGGTTTATTGTAACAATTGCAGTTATGTAGTTTATACTAGAGGTGTACAATTGTTTGGTGATTATTGGTAGCCATGGTGTCGTACCATAGGTCTACGCAGTTTACAGTATTCGTTTGTACGATAATAGCAGTGGTAACTGCAGTAGTAATTATTTGCAGCACTTGCAGTAGCAAGTGCGCGGGGTAGACGAAATTACTGGTACATTTTTAAATTCAGCGCTTGTAGTGGCCAAGCGCGCCATGCAAGTAGAGTTGTCGGTTCGCGACTTGTTTGCCTCACTCTGCATTGGGGTTTTAAGCCTATTTAGAGTGATTGTTCGTGAATAAGAAGATAATTGGATTTGGGAATTTTCCTGACCACATTGTCATTAGAATATCAAGTCCCCATCACATTAGATTTATAATAGCGTAAACGTTGGACTTTGTCTCCCTACAGGTAGCCACGACAGGGATCTATGTCCACTGTATTGTGTGCAACAAGTTTAGGATTGAAGTTTGAACATAACAGGCGGTATTCTCACAAAGTTCCTCCACGTTCTTAATATAATTTCTTTTTACAGTCTAGTGGTTAAAGGTCCCATTACGGGCGACGGTCTCGCGGAGTTCATGTGCTCCCGGTCCGCTGCCCTGATGTTCTTGGGTGATCCTTCCCACGACGTTGTAGTAGTGGTGGCGCTCGCCTCTGTAGTGCCTATTGATACGGCGTTTGGTCGTCAATGGAGGTATGACATTGAGGTTTGATTAGTGTTATAGGAGCAGGAATTATTCATTCGCTGCGAGAGTGTTTAACAGTCTGTTGGGCTTGGTAGCCCTTTTCCCCTATATTCGGGGATTATATTTCTTGGTTGTATTATACTCATTGGGTTTGGCGGGAGGGGTACTGTCGGCGGTAGTTTCGTACTGGACTTCCACATGAAAGTGGACTGTCGCCAATGTACTCATGACGTTTGTGTCTCCTCCTGGCTGAGCTCTCAGCTGGACCTTAACAGGGGTAATATTCCCGGCCTTTATGCCCTTGGTCACTTCCTAGCTCACACCACCACTAGATGTCGGTATTACCGTTCGTCTTCTCAACAACGCACCATAATACAATCAACTCATTTATGTGCCCCATGGGCTAACACTTGCAGGCCAAAGGCTCTGCCACACATAATTTCATTAAGACACAGACGTTTCGTACCTCACAAACGTTTCCCAAGTTTCCCAATCCTAAGCTCACTGTCTTAACCTGTATCTCGTCATCAGAGCGGTACTCCCTCTCCGCTGATACCACTTTTGTAACACCCCTCATAACAATACGTAATAGTCGCTCACGTGAACAGGAATTAAAGGCGTCTCATAGCGGAAGGAATACATTAATAGAACGAACCACATGGGTGTTACTTGCCACCACTCCCCATACGAGTGATGTAGCAGTACAATCTTAACAAAATTAAACATAAAAATACAATCCGCGGTGACAACGAATACCACCTACATTTCTATCTAAGTATCAAAAGCACAACTACTGTGAGCATCTAAACATAATCCAATCTTACGACCCCTTTCCAGTGGAATCATTTAATACATAACGAGTATGAACGTAAATCCAAATCAACAACGTCCTAACTACTCAGTCCCGTACTTCGGCTTCAACGTGTTCAGCAACCGGCACAATAAATGTAGTCTCAGCGATAGACGCTGAGTATGCGGATCTGACCCTATTGGTCACTTGTCATTTTAACCGTCTATATTAGATTGATTTCATGCTTTGTCATTTTACAGATATAATAAATACTGTAACAACATGCATGATTATATATCATTCATCCAATCCAAACAGTCATATATGGATATACACATTACTATCATACACATACAATACAATGGCATTGAGACTCATTCATCGTATATTAACATCATCACATAGTACATCACTTGGCCCTCCGGGCCTTCACATATCTTTGTTTAGGTTAGCACAGTCGGGGGGGGGGGAGGGGGGAGGGGGGGTGCGGGGGGTGGGTGTGGAGGGGGGGGGGTGGGGGGGGGGGGCGTCAGTTAGGACAACCCGAAATATACTCACTTGGACAGTAGTCCCACGTACACACAAAGGTGCTCACTGCCCTGATCATCCGAAGACTCTAGGACTTATTCACTTTGCCTTTATAAAGGCATCCATTTAGGTGGCCAAGGGTCTGGTGCCAACGGTAGCGCACTCCGCCTGACGATCTATCTAGGCTCGATCAGGATTACCTAGGGAAAACCCGATACGGGATAACCCAAGAGATCTCTACGCGCGACCAGCAGCCAGTGACTGTCTGGATTAAGGTACATCATCACATTCATTCACACTCCACTGTTAGCTTTGTTAGTTAGATAGTCAGTTACAGTTTTAGTTATGGAGTACATCACTTAATTTGTTGGCTGCCCTATGGGTCTTACGCATGCCTAGAATTATTCTAGGTAACATTCACGTTCAAGTCAAAGCTCTAGAGACCGACAATGTCGTGTCCCGTTCCTAAGTATTTTACTTAGGTTATAACTACATACTTGTAATACTTAGCGTATTAGTTCAAGCAACAGTGGTCACAATCACACATTTCGCATATAGTTTTGTATAAGTCGATCTATAGTCGACGTAGTATTAGTCCCGTAGGACGTTCGTGCATAAATAAATAATGCAGTGAACATAACTACATCACACACATAAATCACATACATACATACATTCACACAAGTTATTTATCAAACAAATCCGAGCCCGAGGAATTCCTCAGGACAACCCGGATCAAATCCCTTTACATACCTGATAAGTGTCCAAATGAGCATGTTTTATAGGTGTATTTCATATATTATATTAACACTTTTCTTGCTCATTTCTCTACTTCGGTTAGTTTTCCTCTAGTTTATGTTTTATTGTTTATCTCACAAATTTATTGGTTTAACATGAGGAAAACCAAGCTGGGAGCAAAGCAGACAAGGAGACGAACGCATAGGCGCAAACGGCTCAGAAAACGGAGTCCAAACGAAGAATCTAGAGCCAGTCAAAGTTTGTAGAACAAAATGAGTCACGACCTCACATGCAACCGCATGGGGAGAGGCGGACGTGAGTGCGGACGTGAGTACGGACGTGAGTGCGGACGTGAGTGCGGACGTGAGTGCAGACTCTCCCTTGTGTCCGCGTCTAGCTGGGCGGACGCTTAGGCGGACAAGACCAGCAACCGCGTAGCCAGAGGCGGACGCCAAGGCGGACAGGGCTACGTCCGCGTAGCCAGAGGCGGACGCCAACACGGACGTGACTAAAAATCAACGCGCGACAGTTTTCTTCTTCGCGCGACCGTCTGCAACTTGATTCTGCCATATCCATCTACTCCGCACCGCCTACCTTAATTCCCTCACGCTTGAGCTCTGTCCCCTACAATTAATGAGTAATCAATGAGCAAATCCTTTCACGCGTGATCCAGCTCTTTCTGCCGCCCCAATCAATTCTTCACGCGGTGTTCCCTATCTGCTGCCTCTTCCTTTCCTCTATATAAACACACGTACCTTCTGGTTCCAAACACATCCACCACCCAACATCCACACTACAGACCACACATCACACGTTCATCCCATTTCTCTTCTCCCGTCTTCTCCATTTTATTTATTTCACATTCCACCATATTCACCTCTAGTCCTACGTATACAAAATAGCAGAACGAATGCAGGAGTGACTACAGATGATTTCTATTACTCTTGTTTCTGTTTATCTATTTAATATGTTAGGCTAGAATATTTATACTCTGGGAATGGTTATTATGTGTTTGTATTAATTATGCTATATTTTTACTGGTTTTAATTTAAATACAGTTTGTTACGATTAAAGGTTATCTCGCACCTATTTAATAAATGTCATGAGTTTATTAAATTGCTTTACTAAATCTATTTCTAATCTGATCGGTGACAAATAGATAGGTTAATTGAGCCGTAAAACTGGGGGAAACTTATTTTCATCGTTTAAGTTAGTACTCAGTTGCAAGAATAAAATTCCTCATACTCCTCTGCCGTTTACACGTATTTTGCTTGAGTTTTCATCGGACCTTGCAATTTCAGGTAAACGAGTTCTTATGAGTTTTCATCGGACCTTAAGATAATAACAGGAATCTTGCCAAATTATTATATTAAACCAGTAGAGATAGCATAGTTAAGCAGATCATATTAACTTGACCCAGAGTCCCGTTTAATTTATCTATTAACTTAGTTTATTTTATCTTTCCTTTTTATTTATAATACAAGTCAATTAACCCCCCCTTTTTGTGACACGCTTAGGTACTATAATATGCACATTAGTCCCACGGTTCGATATCCGGTCGCTTACATTTCACTATACTACCACGACCGGGATTTGTTTGCAGCCCGACGTTTATTTTGAGTTTTAATTTCTTTTCTTTTATTTTTACACCAGTTTAACCACTCAGATATACACGTCTGCAATACCGTACACCGTTGACTAGATCCGTACAGTGCAGACCACTAGAGCTTTCGAGCGCGTACGTCGGGAATGCGATCTAGTAATACAAGGAACACTAAGAGTCAATCCACATGACAGCACAATTCGGTATTTCCGAATAACGTTTGAAATCCCAATACTATGTCCCCAGACTTAACGTTTGTTACTAGTTAAGGTATCGTTACTTAATAATCCCCTTACTCGTTGTGTGAGTTAGTTCTCGGTTTACATTAGAGCATGAAACCTTACGTTATACACTTATGATATTTCACTCAGGGTTTATTTATCGTACCAAAGTCTTATACTAACTTTGGTATTTTATGTCATGGTAACTATAGTGTATAACTTTATCTCTTTATACGTGTTTATATATGTATGCGTCTAGCATAACAGTTTGAATAACTATGTTCTTAGCCACATAATATTATTATGTGTTATATTGGTTCCATGATGTTATAAAGCACGTTATTTTATGTGTCACTAGGCTTTATTACACACGGCTTGGCAACTTATGAGTGTATCGAAAACAATATACACATATGCCTCATTTGAGCTCCTTTATTATGTTTTCTCACTACTCACCATATTGCCACATGACTTATGTTATGTTGTAAGTTTCTAACTTATAACATCGAAACCTTGTAATAAAATATAACCCAAGGTTTGACAATATTTACTCTAGTTACCGGTAGTATGTACACATTTGATTCATTTCACTCACATCCCATTTTTTTCCAACATCACCATTCAACCACAATTATCATAGATTATGAACTTAGGACTGTACTACACTTAACCCCCTTCTGAACTTATTTATACAGAAGGGGCAATTCATCGAAATTTCAGAGGCAATATTAGTGTTCCTCTTCTTCCTTGTTCCAGTTTAGATTATTCAGTTTGCTCCCACAACTCCCAATGGAAGCACCAGCCTAGCCCACTCTCCTAGGAGTATCTTAGGTTCATTCACAACTCAATTCCACTCTTAATATCCCTCTGTACAGGTTTACACAGAGAGTCACTTATTTCAGAAACAATTGGAATTGATGTATTAAGTTTGATAGGTTACTCCTCTTCTGTTTTTTTTTCATCCCCCGGGTTGGCTTCTTCCTCACTCTCTCCCCCACTCTACTTAGCTACTTAGTTCATGGTGTTATCACAGTTTTATTCCAATCTGTTACAGACACATAAAATAAATATATTTGACTGGGAGGAATCTGAGACAGAAGAGAAAGGATTAAACTGAAACAGGATTTGAAGTTAATTCCTTCTGTTGCCTAATTCAGTTTGTGATATTGATTAACCTTTCTCAAGTGAGTTCATGTCTTAGCTACATGATTCAGTAAATTTTTTTCTCTTTAAACAATCCCAACATCTTGCTGTTACTTCTACTGAACAGATTCACACAGAAACAACATTCTCATGACAGTCTGAATCCACCTGAATTAGTACATCTCTTCTGTTTATTATTTCAGTGTGTAACACTGATTTCCTAATCTTTCCCAAGTGTTTATAAGTTCACCTAATAGTATTATTGGTGTTTTAGGTTCCATACCCACTCAGTCCATTCCTTATAACCCCTTGAAGTAAGGTTCCACAGCAGTGACAGTTTAATACAATCTGAAACCTCATCTTGGTGAAACTTCCAATTAACCTAGCAGTTTAATGCACCCACCTGTCTTCTAGATTTTTTCCAAGTTGTTTACAAAACTCTTTAAGTGTGTTAGCTAGGTTTGAGGTCCATTACCCAACCATTACTACCTTCACCCTGATCCTGAAAGAAAAAACGTATGCAGGAGCACACAGTTCCAGAATTGAAAACTGAAACACTAGAAATGGGTATATTCTTTTCTTTTCTTTCCCTTCTTCTGTTTTGCTTTTCACTCATGGACCTGGTGTTTTCTTTCTCCCCGTCTGTTTAGTTTCTGGGATAGGTGTTTTAATTCAGCACTAACTCCACAACAGCCCATGGCAGTAGAGTCTATACCTCTAACACATTTTTACGCAAGTCTGTAGCACTGAAAAGAAGCTGAAACATATTTCTGTTTACTCCTCTATTCTTAGTGCATCAGGTTAGTGTTTCTTTTCTCCTAAAACATCACGCACTGGTGACTTAGACATGTGTATCAACTGGTTTTTAAATGCTCGTTTAACTCCAGAGTAACCCTTACTACCCTGGGAAAGTTAGTGTACAGAATCTAGGACAGATCACAAAACTGAAATCTGGGCTGATATTTACTTCCAGTTATTGTTATTAATCTATCTCTTAAATTCTCCCTAAGTACTCATAGACTAACTTAAGTGGGTTAGTAATAGTTTGAATCCAAAACAAACCCAGGACAACACTGAGAACACCACTGAACTTCATTATACAGAAGCAAAACTGATACATCCCGAAATTGAAACTAAAATATAAACTGATTTCTTTCTTCTTTCTCTCTGGTTATTCATGGTTTTGGGTTTTCAGTCTCTCCCTAGGTTGTTTAACTGCTTAATTAGGTATTCTACACAATTGAACCTCTAAACAATTTGAAACAGCCAGAACCAAACCTTTGAAAGGTCATTGAACAGAACTAAGAATAAACTGCAACCTGAAGCTGAAATCTGATATTTTCTCCTGTGTTTGCAGTTGTTCACGATTCTGGTTTAGAGTTTCCTTTAGGTTGCTTAGCTATTTAGTTAAACCTCTTAGTACAGTTTAAACTTCAAAACAGGCCTACCATTTAGTTGTTTCAGTTCCTGAAAGTTGATATACAGAAAGGTCAGGATTTCAGAAAACTGAAATCTGACTGATAAGTTCTTTTATATTGTTTTCCTTCTGCTCTCTTATCTGATTTCACACTTCCCAAACTATTTAGCTTCCTGGGTAAAGATCTTAACATGATTTTTATCCCTAAACTAAGGCCACGACATCATGGCTAATGCCACTGAGGCTCATTATTCAGGACTGTGTTATTGCAGAAACAGAATCTGGAACTGATTCATTTTCTTGTTTGGTTCTCTGTCTGTTTCTTATGTACTGATTTATAACTTCCTCCAACCGGTTACACACTTAGTTAAGTCAATTTAGAAGACTCTAAGTCCATTCTCAACCCAAGAAGCAACATACACACACCTCTGAGAAATTCTTTACACTACACCTGAAACCTGCAAAGATTGAAACTATAACACTGATAACTTTCCTTATGTATTTTTTTTGTTTGTTCACGAATGAGCCCTCTAGTTTACCTCACTTACCAAGAGTATTTCTGTAGTTTAAGTTTAAAACCAACCCACAACAACAAAGGATATACCCTGAGAAGTGAGTGTACAGGAAACACCAGAGTTTAAGAAACTAAAACTGTTACATAAACTAGCACTGTTTTCTTCTGTTCTTTTACTTTGATTCAAGTTTTTCAAGTTACTGTCCCATTCAGTTGAGTGGCTCCCCATGATGTTACTTCAAGAACAGACCTATAACTACACGGTCTGCACTTCTAAGGTTTCTTTACTCAAAATTCGTAGATCTGAAAACAAAACAGGAATCAGGAAGTGTGAACTGCTGATTTCCCCTCCTATGATTTCCATCCTACAGAGGCGACAGGTTGGTTTCTGTTCCTTTTGACTCACTCCTATACTTGGACAGCTCAGGCAGGTGTGTTTACAACGTGGTATATGTATCATTAACCCAATGCCATTCCAGGACAGCAAGAATACTGAGAGCCTTGTTACAGAATTGAAATACCTAATAACAGAAGTCGACAGATGGGTTTTACATATATTTTTTTGATCAAGACATGGGTTTAGGAGTAAGCTCACTGTTAGTATCTTGGCTGATTCTTGGGTGTATCGTGGGACTTACAACACCTTGGTCAGTTTGACTACTGGAACGAATTACTCAGAGGTTAAGACGGTGATAACTCAAAAAGGGAAGGTGACATGTCAAACTGAGACAGACATGGTCTTTACCTTGTTTCTTTTCTTTTTCCACGAGGATGGTACAGCAAGGGAACGAACTGGTCTTGCTCCTTCACCAAGTACTGAGGCCTATACCTGGTCTACTACGTGAAGAAAACAGGAAATGGAATTGTTCAGGCCCAGCTATGGTTATAACCGATACAACAGTGAAAAGGAAAAAGATGTGGTGTAGCTCGCGTGAAGAAGCAGTGAACAAAGAGGCCTAGTGCATGTTGGGGTTTGCTACCGAAATGGAGGAGTTCAAGCTGGTTTTATGCAGTCTTACCTTGAGAAAACAAAGGGGCTGGCTTCCCTTCTTCCTCTGTTTTTCAACCGAACTTCCACTGCTCTAGCTCCCAATATCGGTCTTTGCTGCTGGGTATACATGATCACGGTTAGCTCTTAGAGATAGGGAACTCATAGGAGAAGGGTGATCATGTTAGTCTTGGAGACTTACCTAACTATCGAGCAGCAACTAGGGACGTTGGGGGCTGCTCTCGGTGGAAGGTGGAGAAAGTGAAGGTACTGAAAGGAGGAGGGAAAGCGATGATAATGTGATAGAAGTAGGCAATTGTGGCATGGGAATTTCCTCTAATCGAAGTGGTTAGTTCCTAGGTGACAGGGTTGTCGGGTGAGACCAGAAGGAATGGTGCACATGGATTTGCCATACTCCAGGTACGTACTGTGCGTTAATTTATTTTGTTCGAGTAGTGTTGAAACCAAGAAGAAGAAAGAATCGGTAAGGCTTGTTTGGTCCTTCCTTTGTAATTACAATGGTAGCATACTACTAGTCTCAACTCGTTGGTCTACATTACCGAATTCGAGCTCAGCTCAATCGGTTAAGGCTTCGGGATAGGTACGAGAGGTCTCAGGTTCAAATCCCGACTAGAGCATGTTTGCTCTTTCCCCCTTTTTTTGTTTCAGCCTCTTTTGTATCTATTTCTTGTATATGTATGCGATTGTATTAATATGTCGCACTATTTGTTATATGCACATATGTATATGCGGTTATCTGTTATGTCACGTTACTAGTTATACACATATGTGGGTACGACTATTTTATTTGTCGCGTTTTAGTTATATATACAACGTTATAATATTGTAACGTTGTGTATATGTACATATATATATATAATTATATATATGACCGTATTAATATGTAACGCCATCATATTTTCGGACATGTATATGCTCGTACTAAATTTAATTGTTCGTTTCACAAATTGTTACATGCTCATAATAATGTAACATATCCCCCTTAATTTAGACCTTACGCCAAAAGGCTTTATATGCTTAATTGTTTAGGCCTTAATGTAATCAATTATATGTTAAAATCATGTTTAATTAAGTATGGGTATTTCAGATCGGGTAAACGTTGCTAATGAGGAGCTGTCTTTAGCCAATGCTCAACGTGACAAGTATCGGGCCCAGGTCCTGACTCTTGAGTCCCAAGTGGCTAAGTTCACGTCGATTTCGCGGCTATCACAGGAGGAGATACAGAAGCAAGGCACCATCAATGCCCATCTTAAGGAGTCCTTCGCTTCTCAGTGCCGCAGGATAGTCAATATCTGCCGTCAGACTATCTCAGAGCACTTTCTTGAGAAAGGGGAGGTATTGGATGATGATTTGTACAACAGGCTGGAGTTCAAGGCTGTTGCCCAGAAGTCCAACTTTTTGGAGGAGCTCGAGAGATTCTGCCGCAGCCCTGGGGAGACATGCTTTGGGCCTGGCCAAGCCTCCTTTCTTCCGACCGGAAGCAACATCCAGCCATCCGTCGGAGGGGCGCAGCGTGTTTCAAGGAGGTCCAAATCTTCTGAAAGTGTAGCTGATAGTGGCGATAAGTTAGTTGCAGAAAAATAGAATAGGGGTTTTTTATTTTAGAGGTTTTTTGTCATGTATCTTTTGTGTTTGTTGAGTTTTTGTAATGATTACACTTCTTGTAATTGCTCTTACCCCACTCTTGGGAGGAATATAAGTTACTCTTTTTACAACCTTTGTTAATTTGCTTGCCGGAGCTGCCGGTCTGTTACTGTGCTTTTGTCTCCTTTTCCTTTTATCCAATTTGTCTACTACTGGGGTATTCCTTCTTTTGAATGGTGCATATATGGTTATCTTTATGCAAGTTTTGTTAGTCAAGTGTTTATTCTTACAACACGAAAAGCTTGCAGCTTACTGATTAGATCTTAATTTTTTATGGCACCTAAGCCCGCGGTTTTTATCCGGGTCTTTTCTTTTTAAAGCATGACAGCCTGCGGCTTTTTGGCCGGATCTTATTTTCAAGGCATGACAGCCTGCAGCCCACTGGCCGGTGCTTTCTTTCAAGGCATGATAGCCTGCGGCACGCTGGCCGGTGCTTACTTTCAAGGCATGATAGTCTGCGGCTCGTTGGTCGGTGCTTTTTTTCAAGGCATGATAGCCTGCGGCTCGTTGGCCGATGCTTACTTTCAAGGCATGATAGCCTGAGGCTCGTTGGCTGGTGCTTACTTTCAAGGCATGATAGCCTGCGGCTCGTTGGCCGGTGCTTACTTTCAAGGCATGATAGCCTGCGGCTCGTTGGCCGGTGCTTACTTTCAAGGCATGATAGCCTGCGGCTCGTTGGCCGGTGCTTATTTTCAAGGCATGATAGCATGCGGCTCGTTGGCCGGTGCTTACTTTCAAGGCATGATAGCCTGTGGCTCGTTGGCTGGTGCTTACTTTCAAGGCATGATAGCCTGCGGCTCGTTGGCCGGTGCTTACTTCAAGGCATGATAGCCTGCGGCTCGTTGGCCGGTGCTTATTTCAAGGCATGATAGCCTGCGGCTCGTTGGCCGGTGGCTTACTTTCAAGGCCTGATAGCCTGCGGCTCATTGGCCGGTGCTTTCTTTTATTCTTTTCAAAAAATAATACCTCTTTATTAAAGAATCATAGATTTTACACATAGAATTTTTTCAAACATTCCCCATGCCAAGAATGCGGCAATTCGTACCCTTCACCATTTTTCAGGCGGTATGAAGCTCGTCCTGTCTTTTGGTGTATGATGTACGGTCCTTCCCATTAGGGCTCTAGCTTCTTGGGCTGCTTAACTTCTCGGAGAACCAACTCTCCCGGAGCAAAACTCCGCTCTTTCGTCCTTCGGTTGAAAAATCGCTCTACTCTGGATTTGTCTTTCGCCATCCTTACTGCGGCGGCCACCCTGGTTTCTTCGAGGAGATCTAAATGGTCCTGTACTCCTTGATTGTTGACTTCTTCATTGTATGACTCCCACCTTACTGATGGTACTACAATTTCTGCCGGAATGACCGCCTCCAACCCATATGTTAGTCTGTAGGGCGTTTCTCCTGTCGGCCCCCTTTCTGTTGTCCTATATGACCAGAGAACCTGGGGTAATAATTCTGCCCATTTCCCTTTTCTTTCGTCGAGTTTTTTCCTTATTGCTTTCACTATCTGACCATTCACATTCTCAACTTGTCCATTTGCCTGGGGGTAAGCCACCGATGCGAACCTTAAGTCGATTTTCCGTTCTTCACAGAATTCTTGAAAGCTTTCGCAATTGAATTGCGTTCCGTTATCAGTTATTATTGCTTTTGGAATGCCAAATCTGCATACCACATATTTCCAAACAAATTCTTGTGATTTTCTAGCAGTGATGGAGATAGTGGGCATTGCCTTGACCCATTTTGTGAAATAGTCGATGGCGACATACATGAACTTGAACCTCCCAGGTGATGCTTCTGGGAATGGTCCTACAATATCTAATCCCCACTAGCAAGGGGATTGGGCAGAGGAACAGATTTTCGTTCTCCCGGAGGATTGTTATTTGTTTCTGTGTTCTATGTATTCCTTGCAATGTCCATCAGTTTTGGCCAAAAGTATCCGAGCCTCAAGATTTTGAGTGTTTGGTTCTTTCTCCTTGATGGTTCCACAGGATCCATCATGTACCTCTTTTATTAGTCTTCCCTTCGGCCTGGTAAACATTCAGTGCTGGCCTTGCGAAAGATCGCTTATATAGCTGGTTATTCTCAATGAAAAAGGATGTAGCCCTCCTTTTATTATTCTGGCCTCCTTTTCTTCTTCCGGCAACTTCCCTTGGCAAATGTAATCTATGATTGAAGTCATCCAAAATTCTGCCTCAATACTCGACTCCACAGCAAATACTTGAGCTTCATCTATGCTTGACGCAGTTTTAACTTCTAGCCATATTTCATTGGGTACCCTTTCGGCCATACTTGCCAATTTTGCCAAGGCATCAGCCTCGACATTCTCTTTGCGAGGGAGATGCTTCAACTCGCATCTTTGGAAATTTGCTTTAAGCTTTTGGACTTTCAGCAAGTACCTCCATAGCTTTTCCTCTTTGACTTCGTAAATGTTGTCATTTTGTCTTGCTACCAACATAGAATCCGAGTATACTTGTAATTCTGCGAAAAGTAAAAATTTATAAGCTTCATTTCTAACAAGACTTTATTATAGGAAGGAAAGAATGGAGAGGGTATCTTCCTATGGAACCTGTTGCCCCTAGGGTGGTAGCCACCTCCAAACCCTGGATAAGGGCTTCGTACTCAGCCTCGTTGTTGGTAACGTCAAAGTCTAGCCGGAAGACGTAGTTTAAGCTTTGTCCATCCGGCGCTTGTACTACTATTCCGGCCCCTGCCCCAGATTTGCATCGGGCTCTGTCAACTAAGACAATGTATGGATCCTGGGGTTGTCTCTCTTCTTTTGCAAAGTTTGTTTCTGTTATGAAATCTGCCAAGGCTTAGGCTTTAATCGCTGTTCTGGGCAAGAAGTGAATTTCATATTGTGTTAGCTCTACTGTCCAGTTCACCATCCGGCCGGAAGCATTTGGATTGTTCACCATTTGCCTGAGTGGCCAATTGGTCCTGACAAAGATCCGATGTGACTGAAAATAGGACCGTAATTTTCTTGATGCCACCACCAAGGCAAACAAGATTTTCTCTATGTTAGTATACCGTCCTTCTGTTGGGCTCAAAATTTTGCCGGTAGAATAGACTGGTATCTCCCTTTTCTCTTCCATGATTAAGACTGCTGCAACTGCCCAATCTGTTGCGGACAAATAAAGGTAGAGGTCTTGGCCAGGGGCAGGTACACCTAACTTAGGTAGATCCCGGAGAATTTCTTTGATCTTTTCGAATGCGTCCATACATTCTTGTCCCCACTGAAATTTGTTGTTCTTCCTTAGGATATTGAAGAACGGGATTGATTTTTCCTGAAGTTTGAAACAAAATCTGGTTAACGCTGTGAGTCTCCCATTTAGAGCTTGGACATCCTTGATATTTTTGGGTGAAGAAAGGTCGAGGATTGCTTGACTTTTTTCTGGATCGACTTCGATACCTCGCTGTCCAACAATGAAGCCAAGAAACTTTCCTTTAGTCACACCAAATACACACTTCTCCGGATTCAGCTTGATTTGGTATTTGTCCAGAGTATAGAATGTTTCCTCCAAATCCTTCATGTGTTGCACTTTTGATGGGCTTTTTACGACTATATCGTCAACATAAACTTCCACATTTCGAGCAAGTTGTTGACAAAACACCTTATCAATCATTCGCTGAAAGGTAGCCCCTGCGTTTTTTAGGCCAAAAGGCATTACTTTGTAACAGAATGTTCCAGCCGAAGTGATAAAAGATATTTTTTTCGAATCCTCTTCTTTCATCTTTATTTGATTATAGCCGGAGAATGCATCTAGAAAACTTAGCACAAAACTCTAAGCAGTTGAAACTACCAACCTATCTATTGGTGGTAGGGGATAGAAATCTTTAGGACATGCCTTATTCAAGTCTGTGAAATCCACACACATTCTCCACTTTCCATTTGCTTTTTTTTACCATGACAACGTTAGCCAGCCATCGTGGGTATGCTACCTCCCTGATGAATCCGGCTTTGAGGAGTTTTTGGACCTCGGTTCGTGCAGCCAAATCTCTTTCTTCCCCTATTACCCTTTTCCTTTGCCTGACTGTCGGATGCTTTGGGTCTACTCTGAGCTCATGCCGGATAATGCTTGGGTCTATTCCAGGCATTTCGTCCTTGCTATAGGCGAATGTTGTCCTTCTCTCTAGGGGGGTCTTGAGTTGTTTGACGTTTTTCCTTTTCTTGATTTGGCTCCGGGGAAAAAGGTAACTTCCCCTTGAACTCCTTTTATGATCCTACAGTTTTGACCACCTCCTCGCTAGGAAGACTGTCCATGATGCGGACTTCACACATCCGGGCCATCTTTTGGCTTCCCCTTATCGTAACCAACTTCCCGTTTATGGTTAAATATTTCAACTTCAAGTGATGAGTAATGCATATAGCTTTGAAAGCATTGATTCCTGGCCTTCCGAGATACATGTTATATCCAGACAGACCTGGCACAATAAAAGCCGTGAGTTTCTCCGTTCTCCTTTCATCCCCTTGACCCAGGGTCATTGTAAAATCTATACTGTCGGAGGACGTGGTAGAGACCTCTCCTACAAATCCTCCTAGAACCGCCGAATATGGCTTGATCCGCTCCTCAGGCACTTCCAACCTTTTAACCGCTTTGGCTGATATGACATTTGCTCCGGCTCCACTATCAATCAGGATTCCTTCCATCATTCGATAGTTTACCTGCGCGTGAATGACAAGTGGATCGTTGTGTGGATATAGCACTCCATCTTCATCTTCGTCGGAGAAGAAAATTGGAGGAAAGCTTTCTCTTTTGGCAATCTTCCTTTTCGGGAGTTCCTGATGCACTTGATGAATGTGCCTTTTTCTTTCATTAGGGGTTAGTGGTCCTACCTCCGAAAAAAGTCCTGTGATTTTTCTTAGAGAAAGTTTTGTTAGCCTTCTTTTGGGAGAGGGGATTTGCTGTAAACAAAATGCAAAAATGAAAATTCCATTCCTCTTATTTCGTAACGCGATGCTTGACAAAGTTTATGCCTACATATTCGATTTTTAGGAAGACAATCTATGACCAGTCTCATTTTTTAAGAAGTTTGTTGCCTGAAGGAAAAAGAGAAAAAACTTTTACTTTCCTTCTCTACAGACCTGTTATCATACCAACCGATTTGCCAGGGTCAAGCCTGGGGTGAACTTCCTCCTCCTGCCGGCCTCGTGGTGCATTATGGGAGTTGCCCTGCTGACCGCCGTATTGCCTTTGTGTTCCGGCTTGTTGCTTTCCCTTCTTCTTATTTTCCTCAATGATTCAGAGTTCTTTGCCCAGGGTAGCACAATTTACAGTCCGGTGGCTGCGGTTTCCATGGTATTCGCAGAATGCAACGGGAATTTCTCCCTGCGGCAGCTTTCTTGGCTAAGGAAGGTATCCTTCTCTTACTGCGGCAGCATATTTTCCTGGGTCGATGTAGACAATGGTCCTTGCCCCCTGATGTTGCGGTCCTTGAGAGGAAGACCCGGCGTTTGACTTGTAATACGGTCTGTATCTTGACCCTCCTCTTCCGGCGTTTCCACCTTGCCCTTCTTTCTTTTCTGATGCTGCTGTATTCTTGAAGCTATCTGCTAGCTCCTTAGCCTTATTCTCTACTATTTCAGATTTCAGAAAGTCATGGATCATTTCAGCTAACTCTCCATAAGTTTTTGGTGCTTTTGTTGCAATTTTTCCAGCAAGCCGAGGCTGAGCCAAGCCATTACCAAAGGCTTTAATCAAGATTTTCTCATCGATATCATCAATTTCTGCGACCTTCTTATGGAAGCGCTCACTGTACTCCTTCACAGTTTCTCCCCTTCGCTGCTTGACATCCATCAACTCTATTGTCTCCTTCTTAACCCTCTTGCTCGCGGCGAAGTATTGTTGAAATTCTTCAGTCAGTTGTTTGAAGCTGGTGATGGACTACGGCAGCCTTGTGGAGATCCATCCCAATGCTCTCTTTGAAAGCGTTCCTGGGAATAAGTTGCAGAGAGCGGGGGAGCTGATCCCTTGAGTATTCATGGAATCATGGCAAGCATGAATTTCTTGATATGTTGGGCGGGATCTCCTGTCCCATCATACTTCTCAATCGCCGGAGCAATGAAGTGTGGCGGGAGCTTTGCTTTCCTTATCCTTTCCGAGAAGGGGTACAGGCTCATATCTATCTGATCGTCTTCTTCCATTTCTTCCTCACTAACGACTGTATTGTGCTTCCGATCCTTACTTTCTTCGCCATTACTGCCTCTTGAATCCTTGTTTCTCAACTGCTCTATGGCCTCAGTCATTTCGTCCCACTTCTTCTGATATTCCTCATCTCTTTGCATTAATTCTTGCTGCAGAGTCTCGTTTCCCTCTACAATCTTTTCATCGATCGACCTGACTAAACCTTTCAGCATATCCTCGAGATCTCTTTTAGAGATAGCTTCTGGCATTTCGGAACTCATTTCTTCTTCAACGCGATTATTCTCCTCAGCGGTATTCTTCGGTGCTTTCTTAGATCTTGGAGCCATTCCCTGTGTTAGATCCTGCAAAAAACATGATTAATTATTTTAGATTTTCCCTTACCGACATCAAAGATTGTTTCCTTGCTTCTACGTGGTTTCGTGGTTGCTTCTAGCTGTTCGTTTCCCACAGACGGTGCCAAATGAAACAAAGTATTCCATCCTAATCCAGTTCGATCTGCCTTACTATCCTACGTTACCTGGTTTCGACCACAAGTCTCGTAAGGGTGAAAGAGAGAGAGAGAGAGCCTTTTGTTAGAACCAAGCTTAAGTCTGATTGCCCAAATGTAACGTGCCTTATTTCATGGGGGTACACCCCTATTTATAGTATTTTTGGGCCTGGTCTCATGCTACCAGCCTGTATTTTATATGTATAAGTACAGTTTTGCCCTCCCCTAGCATCTTTGGCCGACCACAGACGGCCGGCCATACTACACTTTGTCTTGCCTAAGTCCTACTTTCATCCGGCTGGAGACGGCCGGATGCCTTATGTGTTTCTATTTCCATCTGGCTAGAAGCGGCCGGATGCTCCATGTGTCTTGTTTGGCTTGGTACCATTTCTTCCCTTCTCAGTTTCCATCCGTTAGGGAAACCGTGTTTCTCAAAACACCTTTCTTCTCCATGTCCTGATTTGCCACAGTAACTACAATTTCTCTTCTGTTTTGGCTTTTCATCGTTCTACCATCTTATCTGTTGCATAGGTCGATTTCCTCCACTCACGTTATTAGCAAAAGCATCTTCTACTCCTTTCTTCTTGCTACTGTCTCGCTGTCTTTCTTCAGACACAACAAAAGAATAAGCACTTTCCAAGGAAGGTAATGGTGATATCATGAGTATATTGCCTCTGATATTCATATAGCAGTCGTTTAATCCCATGAGAAAATCTAAGACCTTGTCTTCCTCCAAAACCTTTTTGATCTTCTCTGTATATCCACACTTACAACACCTACACGAAATCAGATTAACTACAGCAGTGAGTTCATCCCAAATTCGCTTGAATTTGGTGAAGTAAGTGCTAACTGAATCACTTCCGTATTCTAAGTTGCATAATTCTCGTTTTAGATTGAATCTCCTAGTTCCATCAATCTGATCAAATCTAGCAACTAGACTGTCCCACATATCCTTAGCAGTGGTGTGAAATACCAAACCTTCACAAATATCGCGATCTAAAGCATTTAATAGCCAAGACATGACAAATCCATTTGCTCTATCCCACGCTAAGGTTTTCGATTCATCTTCTACAGGTCGTGCGACTGTTCCATCCAATATCCCTATCTTGTTCTTCGCCATCAAGGCTATAAGAACAGTTCGCTTCCAGGTCTGGAAACCGGTGCCGTCAAATTTAGAAGCTAAGATCATACCTGGATGATCTGAAGTAGGGATGTACAAAGGATCTGAAACATCCACGATAGTAGTGTGTTTCGCCCTCGCTTCGCTGAAGGATCGCAGTAGTTCCTCCAATCCATTCATCGTGCCACTCGCACTAGTCGAACCACTCGAATCGGTTGTCATGAGAGTGATTGATAATTGAAGAAGGAAACGAAAGGGAGGAAGAGCTTTAATGCCGCTCTGATACCATGTTGTAATAGAAACGAGAGCAAAAGAGAAGAGCGGGAAAGATATTTCAATGAATGATTCTGTTATTGATGATAAAGAATAGAAAGGTAGAGTGCCTTATATAGTTGGCTCTGCCTATCTAATGACAGGCTGGCTAGGAAATACAACTGGAAGTAATAAAAAGTAATAGAAGATTGTAGAAGATAGACATAAGCTTGATCAATCCCAACACAGTTTTTGCCTCCGAGAAACAAAGCGGAGGTACAGTGCAATACCAAGTTAGATGTACATAGATGTCCTATGCTGCCAACAGATATACAAGGTTACTACTATCCGTGAGGAGATAGAGGTTACTATCCAAGGACTATGACTTTTGTGAGTTTTCCTTTCCTCAGTCTCATCTCTTCAAGTGTCTATGTCAGACTGATCAAAAGTGATGCGATAGAGGGAAGTTTTACGGTTAACCGCGGCTCTCTGTTTAATTTTATCCTCGATCGGGTCTGTTCTGGAGATTTTGGTTTTCTGGTGTATTGCTTTCTTCATTTTTTTCCAGTGCTTGTGAACGTTGTGCTTCTTCTTACAGTTAGATGATGGAGAGGATATGCCAAAAACTGGGAGGGCCTGACTCTTTCAAAGAGAACTACTGTGTGGGAGAATTTTTTATTGATGAGGAAGAATGGAGTTCAGTTGGGCCTTTGCTTGATGGGAAAGATGCAGTCCAAAGAAGCGAATTGGCCTCAAGGCTGCTCATTAGAACCATGGATTTGGGCTACGAGGCCACGCTTTGGGGGACAGTCGCTGCCTAGTATGTCAGTGTGGGGAGGTAAATGGGTAATGGCACCATAGTACATGCAACAGCACGCATAATATCATACTATAACAATATCAAAATCTTCACAGCAACGATGAATATATCTTAAATATTCTTTACTTATTACGGAGGCGTGACATACTGTTTGTTTTGCAAGACCACGGTCTTACAATTTTTTTTTTTTTTGACATTCTCTAATATTGAGGTGGTGTTCATCTTTGCCACTTCCATAGTACTGCTGAGTAGCAAAATCTTGCACTTCTAAAATGAGTTGCCCAAAGTGCTCATTGTTAGTAGCTCAACTGTACGGACAACTAATAACAATTAATCATGTTTAACCATAATCTTTGTTTTTTATTTTACTTTTACAGTCACATTTATTTTAGTCATGCATCAATCAATCTTCGAGAGACAAAGCCCTCTGGCTGAGACCACTGATACATGCAACCTCACAGAAACGTTTAACAGAACCCACTTGCGGTTAACAACCTCAGGATACTGAATTCTGAATTATCTCACCTAAACCGAGTTCGGCAACAAGCAGGCTCAGCACGTAAAGATTGTACCAGAAAATGAAAGATAAGCAATCCTGTAACTGTTCATCACATAAATTAGGAAGTAACTGATCATACCCAAAATTCTCCACACAAGGATTTACATCTCGGATCCACAAATCTTGTACACAAACATAATACAGTATAAATTGGGGTACAACCTCTCTCGCAGTATTGATTTCACAAATTCACTTCCTTTGTCAAGCAAAACAACTAAAAAGTCAAATACTTACAAGAATAAACAAAAAAAAAAAGGCAAGAGAACATTCACACTCATCGTAACCTTATTACAGTCTCTTTTGGAATAATCACATTTGGGTTCCGGATATGTGGGTTAAGAGCAGCCAGGTCCTTCCACCTAGTCCCAGTCCCATGCACCCGCGTCGAGATACTCCACAAGGTGTCACCGGACTGCGCCACAGCTGAAGCTCCCAACGATCCTCTTGACTTCAAAAATGGGCTTTTCTTACTCTTCCCCATACCATTTGCGAGCAGCCACCGCGAGCCGGATTGTTGTTGGGCAGCTGAGTTACTTCCCCATGTTTTCTTCCCAGGTTCTGTTTTCAAACCAGCAACATGTACTTCAGCAACTTTGTATTGAGGTACCAGCTCCTCTTCTACTACTTTCTCCTCCACTTCCGACTCCTTTTCCGTATCCACACTTGGTTTGTTGTCATCGTCATCATCTTCCTCGATGATGCTCTTCAACTCTGAAACCTTACTGTATATCCTAGGCTTTGGGGGTACGAATACTCTCTCCACCTGAATTAACGCCAGCATAGGAGTTCCGACAGGCTCGTAATCCCTAAATGGATCCCTTAACTGAACCATTAAAGCGACAGTGAAGTTGTTTCCAAACACGCCACACCTCCCACGAGGTCCTTTTTTGCCTCTCTTCTTCTTCGTGTCCCCTTTATTTCCAACAAAGGTCACGTCTGTACAATTGGCGTGGTGCGCAGCGAGGATCTTTGAAGTCCTCTCGCTCATTTCTTCTTCATCAAGTTCTCCTGAATCCAATTTCATCCATTCATCCAGTGTCAAGGATAGGCCCATGAGTCCATCATCCATATCATCACTGTCCCGTAACCCCAACAGTTTCAACCCAACTGCTCCCTCCAAACCAGTGGATTTCGCAATGATGTTCGAAGGTGCCTCCTCCTCCGAGAAGCCGGACTGAATTCTCAACCCTTCGACTGACAATGACTCGATCTTATCCATAGCTAAAGGAGCCAAGTCTTCTAGAGATACAAACTCTGAGCCTGAGTCATCACTTGCTTGCCTAGAAATCTTTGAAGTTGATCTTTCTCTCGAAGAACGCCCCTCACCTCTGCTGCTATGGGCAGCAGACACAACCGGGTGAGACTCTCTATCATGCAGAAGCCTGTAATTAGCAGAAAAGCTTGAAGAATTCAGCAAATCTTCATTGCATTTATAATTGAAATAAAAAGAGACATAAAAAAAATCAAAGTGAAAGACCTCTCAGGTTCTTGTTCATTGGAAGCTTCCCATGCTATTCGTTCCATTGTTTTCCCATTTATATCCTCCAAGGGCATTAACTTATTGGCTTGCATAGATAGCTTTTCCAGACCAACAGAGGCCAAACTCTCCATTATCTCGATTACCCCAGACCCCATTTCGGCAGGGACAACAACAGGTCTGGATACTTGCATGATTAAACTCCCACCACTCTTGGAATTCCTGAAATGAGAAGGATTCATAGAACGTAGAAAACCCCCATCCTCTGTTTGGATGAAGGGACTCAAGCCTTCACCCAGAGGAGGCAACTGAGGAGAAAACTCAGCCACTGGGCTATCAGAACCACCACAATAGGGAGGTGGGGGTGGGGACCTCTCAAAAGCCTTCTCGTTCAGGCCCCACTCCCGCATTAAGGCCTCGGTCTCAAGATCTTCCAGGACTTTAGCCCTTGGCCTAATCCTACATTCCTGATTGTCAAACTGAGTATTGTCCACATTTTCCAAGTTGTTCATTGTGGGCATGTCAAACTCGTCAGCAAAATTGTCCCACACTGGAGCTCTGGGAGCGTGATAGGATCCTTCCTGACCCAAGAATTGTCTTTCCTCATAAAATTCATTGGCTGGCTGCAGCTCATTAGTCTCTGAGGAATAACCCCATTCCGATGTAGACGGAGCATAGCAATCATACTCTTCTTCATCATCTTCGTCAAAGTCAAACAAGGAATATCCACACGCCTCAGTTTCCCTCTCAAATTCTCTCAAGAGGCGCTCCCTTGGGGACTCTGGCTCAGCAACCTCACTCTCAGAGCACAAGGCTGATGGGGAATCCTCGATCCCAAGCATGTTTAAGAACTCATTTTCAGCTAATTGTAAATCACCCAATTCACTTTCCATCTCTGAAGATTCCATTCCTGCTCTTTCAAGATCCTCAGCGTCATTTAGAGCAGATTCTAGTTCCTCCAGAAGTGATTCTCTAGTGAAATTACTAGCGTTTCCTTCAGGAATGCAGTCGATCGATTTTACACCACCTTTCACATTATCAGATAATTCATGAAGAGGAGAGCTGACTTCCGTCTGCAAAGCTGATCCAACATCACTGGCAGCATGCACATGATAAAGACTATCCATGTCAGATGCACCACATACTTCTGTAGAATCGTATGCATCATGAACATTTTCCTCTTGCGCTTCTGGAATCCCTTTTTCAACCACAGACACATTCCCGTCCTGATAAACATAGTTTTCTTTGGATGAATGCACATGATAAAGACTATCCATGTCAGATGCACCACATACTTCTGTAGAATCGTATGCATCATGAACATTTTCCTCTTGCGCTTCTGGAATTCCTTTTTCAACCACAGACACATTCCCGTCCTGATAAACATAGTTTTCTTTGGATGAATCAATATGCGAAAGTGAGATAGATTTGCTATGCTTGGACGCATAATTAACTCCTTTTACAGTCGCCACCTTCTTATCGAGCATTCTTAAAGAATCAGAGGAAGCAGACCTTTTTGGAGGCAAAACTTCATTCAATACTTCGGCATCTTCTGCAGGTAAAATCCTTTCATCTTTAGGAAGGTTCTCACTGCGCTCGACAGTTATCTTGCCATCACCACCATCAGCCCCTTTCTTCGCAGCCTTGATTTTGGTGGTGTCAATATGTGCCGATCCCAAAAGTTCTAAAACACTCTTGTTGTTGGGAGGTGGACGAGAATCACCCAAGACCAAATACCCAAAACTAACATTCATAATCGCACCCATAGCCTTACCCTGTAGCCGGTATGTTGTATTCCATTTTCCTGAGCTTTTCTCATTTTCCAGCTCCTCAAATGTCAGAGGCAGCAATCTGGTCAAATCAACACGTTGCTTTCCCAAATCAAGTTCAGGCTTACCCTTCACGGTAGCGTAGAGCACGCAGTGCTTTGCCTCATACTTTGTAGAGTGGTGAGGCCCCTTCCTACTTGCATGGACAGGACATGTATGGACCAATTGTTCCTCAAACTCAGCTGTCCCGCCAACAACCTTAGCTGGGTTGCTAACCAACTCCCCATCCCTTCTTTTCCAGTGAACGCACATGCTGGCGCCCTCCAATGCAGGTAGCAAGTTCTCAATCTTGTGTATTTGTAGAGTGAAACAGCAACTGAATTTCAAACTACGGCTCTGGGAAAGAGCCTTCAAGGGTTTCCAGCTCCAAAACGACTTCTTATCCTTCTGAGGATGGTCAGCACCTGCACCACCACCACTTCCACGCTTGGAGTTGGACCTGGGAAGTGATTTCCTATCCGACCGATCTGCCTGACCAATTGATTTGCCACGAGAAGTGGCAGTAGAAGCTGTAATCCTAGAAAAGCTATCCGGGTGTAGTGCTTTGCTTATGGCTTCAATCTCATGTAGTAATTTACCATTATCCGGATCGTGCTGCCTACTTTTTTCGCCGGCTTCTTTCTCCGACATCGTTAATTTAGCAAATGACTAAAAAATGGAAACCCAACTCAGGACGGAAACCTCGATTCCGGAATCAATCAATATCCAATTGCGCGTTCAGAATTAGCGATTCCATTTCGTGCTTCTATAAAATATAAGAGGAGTCCGGATTAATACTTGGACAATTAAACGAGCTTGCAGAATCAGGATAACATGAATTCAAATATGCAATATTGAAAACTTGAGAAAACTTCGGAGCTTACCAGCAATCGGAACCCGGAAATAGGAAAAAGGCCTGTACAATCGAAGAGGAGACTTGGCGGGGGAAAGAGGGGTCGGAGATGGGCCTTGTCTATTGAGTTTAAAATTCAAACTTCGGGAGTTAAAACGGCTGAAATCATTGTTTTGTAGAAAATCGAACCCAGAAAAAAGGTAGAGATGAGAGAGAAAGAGAACGGAGGTGGGGTTAGGTTCGCTCGTATTTCCGTGACAGAAACGCGCTCTCGCCTTGCCGTCTCCCGGTATCGCTTGCTGCAGAACAACGCGACCCTTTCTTCTCCTCCTGGTCAAAGCTCGAGCCAATCGTGCAAATAGGCCAACGACACATACCACCTCTCTACAATCTACATGATTTGGATCGTTATTTTGGAATACACTCCGAACCTACCAGCTTTCGGAAAAATATAGTACTAAAAAAAATCAAAGTATTATTCGTCTCTTTATAAGAATTTATCCGTTTTCAAAAAAAAAAAAAATTATCAAAATTTATCAGTGTTTATTGTCAAACATAAATTCATACATATGCTTTAAAAAAAAAACCTATATTTGTATGTAGATAATGTTCGTGTATTCTTCTTCTTGCTATAGTATATTATTTACGTTATAGTATGTGTATTTATGTTTTGTGCGAGTATACATTGTAATAAAATTAATTAGATATTTTTCTTAAATATATCTTATACATGTGTTATACTAAAAAAAATTCACTTTTGGGAATGATCCTAGTGCACAAAGACAAAGACAAAGATAAGAGTAAAATGATCAAAATGCATAAGGTCGAGATTTTCAAAGGATATTCTCAGGATTTTTTATTTTAATATAATTTTTTTCATCATTTCAAAATATTCTCAAACATCGTATTCACTATGAAGCTCATTCTTTCCATTTTCAGATAACTTTTATTCTGAAAATATAGCCTTTAATTTATATTATAAACTAATTTCCTTAATAATTAATATATAGAATTATCTAAAAGTAGAAAGAAAGGTTTCCACATGTTAAAATAAATTTGTCACATGGCTTCACATGGTCATAAACCTCACAAAATTTATTTGAAGCCAAAGCCCCAATTTTCAAAGGGAATATTTGAACACTTTCTTAATTTTCTCTCTCATTTGGAAATTACCTAAATCAAGTCAAAATGTTACTATGAAACTTTAACATATGATAGAGGACATATTTAGAGCATAACCCCATTGGAATTTTGAATTTTCAAATTTCCAATATTTAGTTACGAATTATGAAAGGTGTCGTCTTGCAAGATTTTCGGTCAATATAATTGATAAAGATAGATTTTTTTACTTAGATTCTTTTTTATCTATTTGTTTAAGTCATTTCCTACATAATGAGGTCTTCCCATCAGCTTAATCACACATTAGAACCATCTCAATGTCAGAAGACAAATCTCCCAATCTGTCTCCCACATTTTTTAACATCCGATCACCAAATCCAAAAATCACCAAAAACTCAATCCTTGAACTTCCATCAAAGTTCCAATCATCAGACCACTACAAAAACAACACCAATACGTGGGGGAAAACTACCCGGAAGAGGAATCAAAAGCTGAAATTGTAGCTCAACCAGATTGACTATCGATGAAGCAACCAAAGAATCCTGACGTGAAGAGATGAACTGTTACAACTTCCAAATTAGGTTAGAAGTGTAATTTTCTTAAACATATGATCTCAATAGGTCATCTGTTTGAATCCCAGTAAAATTTGAAATTTTTTTACCACCAATTGATTTGGAATCAAATTAGGCATTTGCCCATAAAATTTGAGCCAAAACATGTCAGGGTCATCAATAAAAGCCGTCCAAGGCCGGTTTGTAGCCAAAGATGCCATGTCTACTACAGCCACAAACACCTCTTCCGGGCTCACGGACGGTAGGAGGAGTAAAAAAAAACTAGGTTGAGTTTGTGGTCATGGACACCCTATCCATGCCCACGGATGTTTGAAAATCTTAATCTTTTGCAAATTTGAATATTCTGTTTAATTTGATAAACTAGGGTCCATGGTCACGGAAATTGGGTCCATGGTCATGTACGGCGGTGAATTTTTACTTAATTTGACCTCTGAAACCTTAATTTTGGTTAGTTTACTTTTCACTTTCAATTTCAATCAAAAAAATGTCAAAAAACACAAAAGTACAGAAGCTTTCCTACTTAGGTAAATCATCTTTATAATAAGCCTTTAATGACATTAGTAAGGGAAAAATATCTTTGAAGGGTAATGAAAATAATTGAACTCGGAAAAATATATATTACCAAGCCCCTGAACCCGAACTCTACCTTTCCAAGTTTAACTAGGTTAAAACTTGGGTGGTGACTGATAACAGGTCTCAGTTATCTAACCTTAGGTTATAATGAATTTTATTTCATAACACAGTTGTTTAACTTAGGTTATAAGTGGACCTATAAGCTAACCACATCCTAATCATCTAATAACATAGGATAAGGTTCAAAAACCGCGCTCAAAAATGTAAAAATTGTAGCATTTTAAAATGTAATTTTACCTAAATATATGCTAAAACGATAGATTGTTATATATAGTGAAAATCTCATGAATTACACGGGTAAAATCTCCCCATGTCAATGAATTTTTTGTGTTAATATTATTATTTTCTTTTATGTTTAATAAATTGTATAATTCACTTTTTTATTTGTTAGATTTATTCTCATCACTTTTGATTCAATTATTTATGTGCAATTTCTTCTACTATTTGTTTTACTTTTTCCTCAAAATAAATGTTATTACAATCTATCACATCAAAATGTTCTATTTTTATATTTAAAAAATAAATAAATTAGCAAGGTCGATGGTTGAGAGCGTAGCGGAAATCAGGCAAGTGAATCAAACGAGAACTATGTTCATCTCTATCAAGAACAGAGCCATGAGAGCTCGTTACAATAGTCGTATATGTTCTCTATATTGAGAAAGGAAGAGAATAGTAAAACTAATATATATACAGTAGATAGCCTAAAGAAGGTGCCAGCTGGCAACGAGAAAGTAAAGAAACTAATAAGGAAACTAGGGAACTAAGGAAACTAGTACACAAAATAGTACACCTAAGGAAACTAGTACACAAACTTGTACACCTTCACACCCCCCTCAAGCTAAGGATGAGTTGATATCAACAATGCGCAGCTTGCTACAAGAATCATTAAGGTGCTGTCCACAAAGAGGTTTTGTGAGACCATCTGCCTGCTGGGTGCGAGACCGAGTATACCAATAAAGATCAGTCCTGCTTCGATTTTCTCACGAACATAATGGCAATCAAGATCAACGTTCTTAATTCTCTCATGAAAAACTGGATTTTTCCCAATGTAAAGTGCAGCTTGATTGTCACATTTAAGAGGAATGAGAATCATATCAGCAACACCTAACTCCTCCAATAACCAGGAAAGCCATATGAGTTTAGCACACACAACCGCATATAGCGGTATTTTGCTTCAGCGAAGGACAAGGACACCATTCCTTGCTTCTTGGATTTCCAGGAGACCAAGCTACCGCCAAAAAGAATTACATATCCACTAACAGACCGTCTGGTAGAGGGGCAATTAGCCCAATCTGAATGACAAAAAGCTTCGAGCTTGAAGTCATCTTTGGATTTCGAGGGAATGTCATAACCACTGGTGGTGTGCAAGTATCCTAAAGTGTGTATAGCTGCATCTAAATGAACATCAGTTGGACTCTGCTGAAACTAACTTAAAAATGAACAATGAAAGACAGGTTAGGTCGAGTGTAGGTCAGATGATTCAATTTCCAATGATCTGTCTGTACAAGGTTGGGTTCTGGAGCAAAATTCCTTCTGATGCACCAACTTCTTCCCAGTCGGTAAGGGACTAGGCTTAGGTCTTATGTTTAGCTGTTGGTACTCTTGGAGAATATCTTGGACATACTCTCGCTGACTAACAATCACACCTTCATCTGTGTAAATGAACTCTATGCCTAGGAAGTAATGTGCTTGACCTAAATCCTTAATTTTGAATTGGTTATGAAGATATGTTTTCAGACTAGCCATCTCATTCAAGTCATCACCTGTGACTAAGATGTCGTCCGTAAACATAGCAATGAAAACATGCCCAATAGAAGACTTTCTACTATACAACGAGTAATAATTATGGGATCGCTCATAACCTCTACTTCAAAGACATTGCAACAGTTTAGCATTCCACTGCCGAGAGGCCTGTTTAAGTCCATAAAGGGACATCTGCAGCTTGCAAACTTTGTGGCCATTAGCACGCTCAACTCCTTTAGGTAAGTGCATGTAGATATCTTCATGGAGATCTCCATGTAAGAAGGCATTGTTAATGTCTAACTGCAACAAGTCCCACTTTCTTTTGACAGCAAAAGCAATCAAGGTGTGAATAGTGGTTACTTTACAATAGGAGAGAAAGTTTCACTATAATCAGTTCCCTCTTTTTGCGTAAAACCATGAACAACTAACTTAGCTTTATGTCTCTCCAGGCTACCGTCAGATTTGAACTTGAGTTTGTAAACCCATTTGCAAGAGATGGCTTTCTTTCCTCTTGGCAAATTTGTGATGACCCAAGTGTTGTTTCTGTCCAAAGCTGCCAATTCCACTTTCATCACAGTAACCCTCTCATTCGACTTGGATGCTTTTTCATATGTTGTTGGTTCTTTCAGAGTGTTGGGTAGAGCGTGACCATTGGATTTTTCTTGACAAGATTTGTTATAACCCGCAATTTATACCTTGTGTTATATCAGTTGCAATGTCACTCTAAGTTGGATTATTTAATTCCTTGCTATCAGTTGGGACTCCGGCGGTATTATTTTATTTGGAGAGGGCAAGGAAGTCCATCCATTAAAACAATTAAGGTAATTGTTTTATTTAGTTAATAAGGAAAGGAAACCTTATTTAATTACTTCATTAATTCACTTCTAATTCCCGATCAGTTTATTCACGTCAGTTCGTGAGGAGCGTCTCCATCGCGGTGCTGAGCGACAGTTTTCCTCTCCTTCCTTCTCTCTCTAATTCTTCTTCTGCTGCGAATTCTGGTGTTCTGCTGCAATCTGGTTGGAATTTCTGCTACTGTGTGATCCTCTTGCCGCCTTCAGGTTTGGTTCTCGAATTTCAGATTTGTAAATTAGAGTAAGTCCCCTCCTCTGCAGTTTCTGATTTTGGGATGATTGTTGTGATGAACCCAGCAATTGTGCTCTGCGTTTGGGTTCGTGTTCTGCGTGTGGCTGTTGCTCTGCGGATTGTTGGGGGTTCTGCACTCTCTGTTCAGGTTGGTATTGTAGAATTTAGGCTCCGTTGTTTATTGTTCAGCCCCTTCGTTTCTGATTTTGAGTGCTCCGTCTGTCGAATTCAGTGTTGCTGTTGGCGACGAACTGGTGGGCTATTTGGACTGCTCTCTGCTTCAGATCGTGGATTAGATTGTTGTTGATTCTGCAAACGAGGTAGGTGGTTGCTTGATTCGGTTTGGAAGTTCAGCCATGGGGTATTGCAATGATTGTTGTCTGATTTTGTGTGTATTTCTATTTGCGTTTTGTTGCGTTTTTGGAATGGCTAAAACCCCATGGTTTCTCTGTATTTATGTCTGATTTGGTGTGGGTAATACTTTGGTATAGATTGGTGAAGTTTTGGTAACGTTTCTGTTCTGTTCGAAGCTTCTGTTCTGCTGATTTCGTGCTGTCCGAACTTCTGTCCGAACTTTGAAGTTCGGACAGCATGTTTTACACTTCTGGATTTTCGAGTTTTGGGCGTGTCCGAACTTCAGTCCGAACTTTGAAGTTCGGACACCCCGTTTTTCTGAAATTACCGAGCTTCGAAGCTCGGACTTCACCACGTTTTTTTTTCAGAAAAACTGTCCGAACTTCGGTCCGAGCTTCGAAGTTCGGACAAAGTGTTTTCCCGTCTCTGTTTTGCGTCTGCGCTTGTGTCCGAGCTTCGAAGCTAGGACACAAGTTCGGACACCTATCTGTTTTCAGCATAACTTCTTCGTTTGAACTCCGATTTGAGTGCCGTCTGCGGCGTTGGATTCCTTATGATCTGTACTACTGATTTATGAGTGTTTTGGCATATTTAAATGCAATTGTGCTTCTGTTTAAGCAATCCTTCTGTTTTGGGACATTACACTTTGTTTCTGAGCCGTGAATGGCTGGGTCGAGCTATTCCGTGGTATACCATGTAGACGTCGTTCTGAGTGTGGGTCATTCCCTTTCTGTTCTATGGGGTTGACGAACCCTTTGGCTCTTTCGAGTCATTTCTGCGTTGCCGAGAGACCTGGTATGGTCTATGGGTCTTCGACCCTTCTGAGTGTGTGCATTGTGTCTTGTCCCCTTTCTGTTTAAGAGTTCTGATTGTTTCTGAATTGGGAACCCTTGAGTTCCACTCTGTTTCTGTTCTGAAAGCTTCTGAATATGGAGAATTGCGGTTATTATATTTATCTTCTCCTCCTTCTGATTTCAATTGTTTTGAGCGACCTTACTGATGACGGTCGCTGCTTACTGGGCATAGTTGTGTGTTCATTCCCCTACTTCTAACATTTTTGCAGATTGATCAGCGAGGATCATCTTGAGTTCTGGAGCTGTAGTGCTCAGCTCATTTGAATGTTTAAACTTCTGTTATGACGTTGTAGCCTTCGGGCCTTACTCTGTTTTGAGTTTCTGATTTGGATATGTATTTGGGATTAGTATTTCTTCCGCTGTATTTGAATACTTTGGTTTACAATGTTTATGTAAACTCTGTTTTGGGCCTTTATTGCATTTGAGTGTTTTAAAGCCTTGCGTTATTGGTAGTAATACGCGGCGTGTAATACCCTTAACTCTTAGGCCAGTTTTAGGGGTGTTACATTTAGTGGTATCAGAGCTCTGGGTTCCAATCTACTGGGATTTTAAGTTAGCCAGTCAGTCAGAAACGTCAGTGATAGTGTCTGAGATTAACTGCTTGCTGTTGGAATTTCAGAATGCCGCCAAGAAGGGCTACAGGAAATGTTGCTGATGCTGTTCAGCAGTTCATGACGCAGCTCATGCAGACCATGGCTACAGGAGGTGGACCAGTTGGTGGCGCAGGCCCAGCAGGGGCGAATGCTGTGGGAGGCCGAGTCTGAGCCCTTCAAGAGTTCATGAAGTTGAAGCCGCCTTCCTTCGACGGCTGTGGCGATCCTCAGGAGGCGAGCCACTGGATTACCGAGGTTGAGGACTTGCTGAGAGTGATGGGGTCAGAGGACGATCAGAAGGTGGACTTCGCCACGTTCCTCTTTAAGGGGGAGGCGAAGGAGTGGTGGCGTATGGTGATGGGTAGACATCCCCAGCCTTGGACCTGGGATCAGTTCTTCTTGGAGTTCAACAAGCAGTTCTATCCGGATGTCTACAAGGACCAGAAAATCAATGAGTATAACCGGCTGCGTCAGGGGAGAGAGATGTCTGTGGAGGAGTACGTGAGGAAGTTTGTGACCCTTTCAAAGTATGCTCCGGAGCCAGATGAGCATAGGAAGGCCCGTAAGTTCGAGAGTGGGCTC